>JASCZW010002859.1:0-217064 GCA_034211315.2 Aedes japonicus | reverse complement strand
AGGACAAAATCCTGATGAAGCCACATTAGTTTTTCAGTCTCTGATTATCGAGATTCCGGGCTGGAAATTATCACTAAGTCAGTACATTTGGTAGTTTCTGTTCGTGGGTGAGATTATCCGTGATTTAGCGGAGGAGGTATGATGTTAACTTAGAAAATAAATCCGCGTCATAGCTCAAGTGTTAGCAACGAGTTAATACGCTGGAGGCAATTAATACTGGAAGAACAAGTCAACTAAATATTTATCTGTACGTGTTATATACGAGGCAATTGAATTAAATGGACATTACCAATTTTCTTCCACCTATAGTCATTAAAGTATTCCATTTCAAACAAATAAACTCAGGATTCTAGTACCCTGTTTTCTGGCACAAGGAGATAAATTGCTGATTCACTATCTTTGAATTTCATGTTCGCGTCTGTAAAGATGTTTCAGGCTAGAATTGTAGACATAGACGACGCATAAGGCTCAGGTATCGTGTTGTTTCTCCGTATGTATATGTGAGCCAGTTTAATGGATTACATTTATAAAGAAAAGATCAGCAGCTCCATTTAATTCCAACTATCTCATGGGTTCATTCTCACTCACTACAAAATTATCTAAGGCAGTATCATCATAGAAGCTCATGAGTCAGCAGACAAACGTTGACAGCTCTATCAGTCACGAACTCTACCCTGATGATGGCAAAAACAGTCGAAGCTAAATCTCCGTTTAGAGGTGTGCGCGTTTAAAGAACGGCACACTCGGCATGTGAGGCATGCGTGAGGCACCTGATCTACCAGCTTGCAGGTCAAACATAATCTAGCCAAACAACTCCCGTAAGCGACGCGGAGCTTGCGGAAGGGTAGATTGGCCGAAACGGACTCACGACGCATCATGCCGAGTCATCTCCTGTGAACACCAGAGAAAACGTCGATCGCTAAAACTAGGTGCTTCAACAGTCCAACGGTTGAGCAGCGCTTCAAAATCGCCGGAAGGAGATAGGAAATGCGTCAGCTTCGACTCTGTTTCCTATTAATCACTTTTCATTTCATAACTTATAAAGATGTGTTTGATAAGACGTAGCAGCATGTATCACTGCAACATTGCTGCACAAACATTTTTATAACGCCAGAAACTTCTCGAGGAATGCGGATTTAATGTCGGTCTGCTAGCTCCTAAATTGGGTCTATTCGCAGGACGCCCAACTTCGTCCCATTCGACGGATTCCATTGACTAAATCGCAGTCTTTGAACGGTTTTTCTCCTAATCCTATGAATTGAAGGCATTGCAAGCCGCACTCGATCTTACTTAATACGAAATTTCAGAAAACAAAATAAAGCGAATTGTACCTCGATTACTAGCCATTCAATGACGAAAACATCATAATTCACTATGAGCCAATGATTTGCCATCTTTGATTTGCGTTTCGATGAGCCACTCTGAATATGGAACAAAGCGCTACTTCATGCATTTCACATGAAATTCCACCAATGGGTCAACCTTTTGACTACGTTCTCTGACTACAACAGGCCATAGCCGGGAACATACAAAAAATCAGTGGGGTTGTGCTTACAAGACACGACCGGTCGACGTAGACTACGTTAAACCAAGCGATGCATCGAGGGTCGTCGGGGAAATTCTGTGCGGCTATTATCAGCCAGCTAAAAAGGTCTTCAGTTATTCCGCGCCGGTCGCTTACCACTTACCGATAGAAGCAGCCTGTCATAACATGACGCGTGGCCAGAAGCTCTTCTGGGACCTTAGACCAGCTGGTTTTGAAGCCAGTGAAGGGAGGCCAGTGTCTCCATTGTACGCTCTCGAGATATTGATTTGGCGGCCCTGAAAAGGGCTCATTTGGTTCATCGGTGACACGGGTTCACGGTTGCACGTTTACGACGGACTATATTCAAGGACTAGAAGATAGTTGAGGATCTTTGTAGGATGTTAAAATTATTAAATCAACGATAGTCTTAGTCACTCTTTTTACATCATAACCGCTTGACATTACCTGACAGTTTATTCGTATGCCATACTATTGCCTGAACGGCCAGCATCTCAGAATTCTCACTGCTGAGCGACGGAACCACCAACAATGTCTTGCATCGCCTGGGGGATTTCAGCAACGACAAGCTGCGAGGAAGTTCTATAATCAGCTGTACATACAAACACATGTTTTGACTGATGCCTTCGTCTCCTTTTCAACATCCAACCATTTGTCACGCCATACCATTCGGATCATTTGTATACAATCTGAGCTGTAATATGCACTTTGCATTAATTCAACTTACACTGTACCAACCATTTGCAATATAATGCCAATTTTAGCAATTGTGGATTGTTCAAGGGTAATAATAAACATTGAAATACTCTAGAATTCCAAATTACGATAAAATTCGTTATCAGTAGGGTACATCCGACAGGTTTCCAGTGATTGCTTCATGAACACTCAATTGTCAATCGCGTCATTTCTTCAGATGTGTAAGCGTCTCATAAAATGTCTGGGGGGTTCAGGAAGTTTTATCAAACAGAAAATAACAAAAATTATCTTGCAGTTGTGTATAAGGTTATACAAGTACATAGTAGTACATGTCCTCTGACTCAGTCGATCAGGGAAGCGCATACGATTGCAGTTTTAACTATAACTCACTACACAATAATTTAGCTAGAAACGATATTCAACTAGTTACACCTCTGCTAAGCCATGCTTACACAGCAGGCGTTTTGCTGCACTGGATCATGAAAAGTCACCAGCAAACATTATTGAGATCGAAAACTTTCGATGGATATGGATATCATTAAGGATACTGATTCGGATCGAATCTTCTCGTTCAGTCTTGCTTTATTTCATCGCTCCGGGCATTACGGCTATCATCTCGGTACTGGCTATTCGGATTATACGGAACGTTCCCGATAACATCTAAGTGACTTGCTCATGTGATCAATCGGCCATTCCATTCTTCAAAACATTAGTGTTCCTATATTCATTTTAGTTACAACGGTGTTGGTATGAGTAATCCCTTCCAACCAGTACACGACCGTTCACTCTTACTTTTTCATTGAAAACTTTTTATCATTCATTTTACTTCATGTGATGAATACATATAGGCCAAAGTTAGGGAATATAAGGTTAAATGCGTGTACCTGTAAATATGGTTTATGGCCTTTCGTTAAATTATTATTCATGTTTCTATGTGAATGTTCAGGTAGTGAATCCATCATGGCTAAAACTTTCAGTGAAATCGAGTATATATAAATGTATTAGATCTCGCAGAAGAAAGTTAGAGTGAGTTTCATAAAACATCATCATTCTTTGCAATGAGTATGTGTGAAAAAGGTTGGCTGATATGTGATAAATTCTTATGCAGATATAAAATAAACACCTGATAAAATAATCGATTATCACACACTAGTACATATTCAGTTCATTAGTCTGTATCGATATCATGTGAAGGTTCATATGCAGTAAAAGCATGCAGCAAAAGAGAATACAATCATTACTGCCGCTGAAATGTAACAAGCACAGGGAGCCCGATGATGACATGCAATTTGGTAAAGTCGAGACCTTCTAAAGCGTCCCAACTAGTTGTTGGCGACGCATTACCTCTTGCTGCTTTCAATTTCGCCCGGTAACTCGACGAGCTCAAGCTCGGCTATCGGTGTAGCATGGTCAGCTCGGAGGATTTCCGGCGTACGTTCGCTCTGTATAGCGCGCTACCACGAATCTGCGCAAGCGTTCTGGATCAAACCCGTTAGGAATCCTCACTTTCACTATGTTTCTCAAGTCGTTTTTCTTCCTAGAGGTAGGACTCTATCCAACGCGAATCGTTGTCACAACAGAACAACTGTTTAGGACACACCACTAATTGGAATTTACAGAGACTCTTGGTTCGGAATATCATGTCCAACATCGAAAATTGCGTCCGTGATAGGGAATTTATGTGGTTTGCGCGTATGACGACAGAGGAAAAAAGCCTTTAGCTAATACCACTGGCTGCCAGTCGACAATTCGAAACGTAAATCCCCCATCAAACAAACTCAAGCTGAGAATATCAAACCGACAGTAAAGCAAAAGACGGATCTGTATCTCGGCAAGCATTTACTGATTTATTGATTCATCGCGGGTTGCGCCAACCAGCCAAGTTCTTCCGACAGCTCGCCCTCCATGCAGGCGTTTTGCAGTTGCGGCGAACAGATTGGCACCATAGTAGGCGCAACAAACCCAACGAAATAAAAGTTTAATTCTTTCATAAACAACTCTTTTGATTCAGTTGGTTGTCCTTCAAAAGCGACCAGATTATCAATTAATGGATAAGCGCCAACCAGCTGGCGTAACCTTACACCGACGGCACCGAACCTGAATTTAAGATTAGTTCACTCTATCAGTAACAACTCTTTTATTTTAATTTATTGTCCTTTGAGGACAATAAATTAAAATAAAAGAGTTGTTTATTAAAGAATGAACTAATCTTAAATTAGGTTCGGTGCCGTCGGTAAAAATTTCACCCAGCTGGTTGGCGCTATCCATTAATTGATAATCTGTCCTTTTGAGGACAACCAACTGAATCAAAAGAGTTGTTTATAAAAGAATTAAACTTTTATTTCGTTGGGTTTGTGCGCCTACTATGGTGCCAATTCGTTCGCCGCAACTGCAAAAACGCCTGCATGGAGGGCGAGCTGTCGGAAAAATTTTGACTGATTGGCGCAACCCGCGATGAATCAATAAATCAATAAATGCTACCAGATACAAATCCATCTTTGCTACTGTCAATTTAATATTCTCAGCTTGAGAGTTTGTTTGATTGGGATTTACGTTTCAAATTGTCGATTGGCAGCCAGTGGTATTAGCAAAACTTTTTTCCCTGTCGTCATCACTTAAACCACATAAATTCCCTATCACGGACACAATTTTCGATGTTGAACATGATATTCCGAACCAAAATTCTCTGTAAATTCCAATTAGTAGTGTGTTATAAACAGTTGTTCTGTTGTGTTAACGATTCGCGTTGGATAGAGTCCTACCTCTAGGAAGAAAAACGTTTTGAGAAACATAGTGAAAGTGAGAATTCCTAACGGATTTGATCCAGAACGCTTGCGCAGATTCAGGAAGCGCTTAAAGAGCGAACATACGGGAAATCCTCCGAAACGACGCATGCACCGATGCCGAGCGAGCTCGTAGTTATCGGGCGAAATTGAAAGCAGCAAGAGGTAATGCGTTGCCAACAACTAGTTGGGACGCTTTAGAAGGTTCTGACTTTACAAATTGCATGTCATCATTGGGCTCCCTGTCTTATTACATTTCAACATATTATTGATTGTATTCTGGTGATGACATCGCAGCATGCTTTTACTGCATATGAACCTTCACATGATATCGATACAACTAATGCGCTGAATATGTTTTAATGGTGATAATGATTATTTTATCAGGTGTTTATTTTATATTCATAAGAATTTATCACATATCAACCAACCTTTTTCCTATACTCATTGCAAAGAATAATGATGTTTTATAAAACTCACTCTCTTTCTTCTGCGAGATCTAATATATTTATATATATTTCGATTTCCTGAAAGTTTTAGCCATAATGGATTCACTAATTTACCTGACATTCACATAGAAACATGAATAATAATTTAACAAAAAACCATAAACCATATTTTAGGTACGCATTTAACCTTATATTCCCTAACTTTGGCCTATATGTATTCATCACATAGTAAAATGTAGAATATAAAAAGTTTTCAATGAAAAAGTAAGAGTGAACGGTTGTGTACTTTTTGAAGGGCTTATTCATACCAACACCTTTATAACTAAAATGAATATAGGGAATTTTAATGTTTTGAAATGGAATGGCCGATTGATCACATGAGCAAGTCATTTAGATGTTATCAAGAAGTTTTTTATTCCGTATAGTATACCGAATATAGCCAGAATGCCCGGAGCGATGAAATAAACAAACTTTACTAAAATTCGTCCGAATAAGTATCCTTAATGATATCCATATCCATCGAAAGTTTTCGACTCAATAATGTTTGTTGGTGACTTTTCATGATCCAGTACAGCAAACGCCTTGTTAAGCATGTCTTAGCAAAGGTATAACTAGTTGAATATCGTTCTAGCTAAATTATTATGTGTGAGTTATAGTTAAAACTGTAATCGTGCGCTACATAATCGACTGAGTCAAAGGACATGTACTCTATATACTTGTATATAACCTTATAACAACTGCAAGATAATTTTTGTTATTTTCTGTTTGATAAAACTTCCTGAACTTTGAACATTTTATGAGACGCTTACACATCTGAAAATGTTGCAATTGATTATTGTGTTTTCATAACAATCACTAAACCTGTCGGATATTTTCTGATAACGAATTTTATCGTAATTTGAATTCTAGAGTATTTCAATGTTTATTATTACCCTTGAAATCCACAATTGCTAAAATTGCATAAATTGCAAATTTTTGATTCTTTGAAGTTGAATTATGCAAAGGCATATTACAACTCAGATTGTATACAAATGATCCGAATGGTATGGCATTTAAATGGTGAATGTTGAAAAGGAGACAAGGCATCAGTCAAAATATATGTTTGTATGTACGTATTATAGAATTTCCTCGCAGCTTGTCGTTACTGAAATCCCCCAAACGATGCAAAACATTGTTGGTGGTTCCAGCTCGATAGTGAGAATTCTGAGATGCTGGCCATTCAGGCACAGTATGGCATACGAATAAACATCAGGTAATGTCAAGCGGTTATGATTATAAGAATGACTAAGACTATCATTGATTTAATAATTTTATTTTCCCTAAAAGATCCTCAACTATCTTCTAGTCCTTAAATATAGTCCATCGTAAAACGTGCAACCGTGACCGTGTCATCATTTAAACCAAAGGCCCTTTTCAGGGCCACCAAATAATATCTCAAGAGCGTACAATAGAATTTTCTTACATACTGGCTTCAAAACGCTGGTCTAAGGTCCCAGAAGAGCCGCCACACGTCATATTATGACAAACTGCTTCTATCGGTAAGGGTAAGCGACCGGCGCGAATAATTGAAACCTTTTTAACGCTAATAATAGCCACACAGAATTTCCCCGACATTATAATGCATCACTTGGTTTAACGTAGTCTACGTCGACCGGTCGTGTCTTGTACACAACCCCACTGATTTTTTGTATGTTCCCAACTATGGCCTGTTGTGTCAAGAACGTAGTAAAAAGGTTGTTATTGGTAAAATTTCAGTGAAATGCATGAAATTGCGCTTGTTTATATTCAAGTGGCTCATCTAAACGCAAATCAAAGAGGCAAAATCATTGTATAGTGAATTATAATGTTTTCATTATTGAATGGCTGTATCGAGGCAAATTTACTTTATTTTGTTTTCTGAAATTTCGTATTAAGTAAATCGAGTACAGCTTACAATGCCTTAATTCATAAAAATTAGGAGAAAAACCGTTCAAGGACTGCATTTAGTAATAAATCCATCGAATGGGACGAAGTTGCATCCACAAATAGACCCAATTTAGGGCTTGTAGACCGACATTAAATCCACATTCCTCGAAAGTTTCTGGCATTATAAAAATATTTGTGCAACTTTTGAGTGATACATGCTACCACATGTCTTATCAAACTCATCTTTATAAGTTATAATAAAAATGTGATTAATAGGCTGAGTCAAGCGACACATTTCCTATCTCCTCCAGCATTTTGAAGCACTGCTCAACCGTTGGTTTGTTGAAGCACCTAGCTTTAGCGATCGACGTTTTCTCTGGTGTTCACAGGAATAGCTCAGCATGATGCGTCATGAATCCATTCCAGCCAATCTACCCCGCAAGCTCCGCGTCCTTACAGAAGTTGTTTGGCAAATTATGTTTGACCGCAAGCTGGTAGATCAGGTGCCTCACATGCCTCACATGCCGAGGTGCCGTTCTTTAAACGCACACACCTCTAAACGGAGTTGCTTCACTGTTTTTGCCATCATGGTTAGAGTTCGACTGATAGAGCTGTCAACGTTTGTCTGCTGACTCATGAGCTACTATGATTGATACTGCATAGGTAGTTTTGTTAGTGCGGGTGAAGGTGAACCCATAAGCAATAAAGGTAGTTGGAATTAAATGGAAACTACTAAATCTTTCTTCTCATGTATTCCATTAAACAGCTCACACTCTCCAGGAGTCACGAAGGTTCTTCCAGTAGCTTAACGCATTTTGCAAAGGCTTTATGCACGAATCGACATGTCCAGGTATACAAAGCATCTTTACAGACGGACGTGAGATGATTAAAAGGTGGAGGCAGCAGGTCGGCGAACATCTCGCTTGTGCGAGAAAACTTAGAGATTTAGAATCCTAGAGGGTTTGAGCTGTTTAGTGGAATACTTGTAACTATAAATTAGAAGAAAAATTAGTAATATCCATTTAATTCCAATTACCTTTGCTTATCTTCGTAAAAAAAACGCAACGCATTTTGGATCATATTTGAAAGTTGTTAAGAACGTTCTTCCAGTGAGAATCTTGTTGAGAATTTATGCTAACTTCCAGCGTATTAACTTTCGTTGCTAACACCGAACCGTAGAGCGCCCAGTTTGTTTTCCTAGGATTAACATCCGTACCTCTCACGCTAAAGTCACGAGGCCCAAATCTCACCCCGGACAAGTTACGAAACTACCCAAAATGGTATCACGACGGGTGATGAAACTGGCTCAGGGCTAACAATCTCGGATAATCAAGGAACTAAAAAAAACTAATGTTGGCCTAAGAGAGGGATTTTTGGATCATATTTGAAAGTTGTTAAGAACGTTCTTCCAGTGAGAATCTTGTTGAGAATTTATGCTAACTTCCAGCGTATTAACTTTCGTTGCTAACACTGAACTGTAGAGCGCCCAGTTTGTTTTCCTAGGATTAACATCCGTACCTCTCACGCTAAAGTCACGAGTTCAAATCTCACCCCCGGACAAGTTACGAAACTACCCAAAATGGTACTACGACGGGTGATGAACCAGCCCAGGGCTAACAATCTCGATAATCAAGGAACTAAAAAAAAACTAATGTTGGCCTAAGAGAGGGATTTTAGTCCCTAACTCCATATTATGAAAACTACAAGTCGAAAACTGAGTCACTTAAACTCCCAATAGCATATTTTGCAATTTTTTGCAACCTTCTCCATCGATTTGTGAAAATCACTTCTCACTTTCACCTTTCATGTCTCTCCAGCCACTTTACAGCCGACCGTTGCTTGTTTGACCCAGAAACCCTAATGCCACATCGATATCTTCATCGACACTCCATTCATTGTTGCTGTTGTTGTTATTGTTGTGGTAATATTGCCATTTCAGCATTTTAGCAACCCCTTTCGCCCAATCCCTCCTTTCTCGAGCCCAGTCAAGAGTGTATGAATACCAAATCAAATTTATTTTCACGCGCTCCAGTAACACAATAATTCTATTATCGATTTCCCTGAACGCCATCCGACCAACCGACGACGAAGCCGACGAAGGTGAGCACCATTTAGGTGGTGTGCCTTCTGTGGACACGCGGCCAAACACAAGAGGATAAATATTGGGCTTCCTCTCGAATGATGTAGGAAGGTATGTATCCCTCCACGGAACAAATCCGGAACGCTTTCTCAGCCTAAGCGATCGAATCATCACTCCACACCATTAAATATGGAAATTTATTCGATATGCAAAAATAACTAAAAATACATCGGAAAGAAGTACCTTCCGAGATGTGTGAATAGTGAAAACTAAACAACAATATTCTTCTCACACGGCTCGAGCGGCTGCAAAATAACACTCAGTAGCAAAAGAAGGAAGGTAAGTGGAGAGCATATAAATCTGGAAATTGTATCTCATGTTAAGGTCATGTTGGCATGTCGGATGGGAAATTGATTCGCGCATTTTTCCAAATTCGGTGCAAACTTAATTGTCTCGCTAGCTTTTTTTCGAATGGCGCGATGTAGGTGGAGGTGGCACGATTCCGATAATTATGACGCCGATCCAATTAGACACATTCCACGCTATTTCGAGAGCAATAAAATGACATCTCTTATGGCAGTGGTCCAGTCGGAGGTAATCTTGTTCATCGAAGGAGTTTAAGCGAAGCAATTGCAACCTGGTGAAAAGGGCGTTTGATAGTTTGACATTTTAGTGGTGGGTTAGCAACAATTAGCAGTCCTCGAAAGTTAGTATGAAGTTGGTTAGCTTCTTTCTCGTATTGCAAAGAGAGTAAACTGACTGTATTCAACAACAACTCAGAAAAAAAACTGGTCAAAAATCATAAATTCATAACTCGATGAACGAAAAGCCGACTGCAGAAAAATGTCCAGATCGAAGAAAATTCCTCAAGTTGAAACGGTTGTCGTCGTTTTTTCTTCTGATTCTGAACAGAACAACAAACTCATCAACCAGGTCCCTGCTGCAGCAAAGCAATAATTCCTTACGGCGGCAGCGGCTTGACGCAGCAACAGAACAAACTGAAAAAAAAATGAGAAATCCTTATCTCATCATGTAACGCATTGCATCACTTTGTTTGGCGAAACAACGAGTCCTGTGGCTCTACGAATGGTGCACATATTTGCCCAAATCGTTTCACGTCTGTCGCGTATGTGCCTCTTTTTGTGTCAACTGATAAAAACATTTTTCCCCCCCAACTCGCCTCCCCCCGACCCACGATCCATTCATTCGGGTTTTTCCCTGGTCCAGTGTCGAATCTCTCATAAACTCACAGGCCAACTCCTCCCATGTCCAGTCGGCGAATAAAACCCTGTCCGAAAGCACCAAAAATCCCAAACCTGTGGCGCAACGATCGACCTGACACCGACCGAACGGACGGCGGAGAAGATTGGAACAAATATCGAACACGGATGGACACTCTCGATCAAAAACCGAACGGATGAAAAATCGTTCCAGCAAGAGCATGGACTTTGCGGTCCATCGGATCGTGTAAAATTCATTTTTGGAAATGAGATTTTTCTTGTCGCGCTTTTTGCCAACTCGGACGACCACGACGACGACGACGACGAGCATGAAAGATTGCCCTCGGAGCTGCCGAGAAGCCAAGAAGCGGCAAATTCCGGATCAAGTTTTTTTTTCTTATTTTGCAAAACTCCCCTCCCTCTGAGACCAACTCCTCCATCACCGTTGTATCCTTTCTCATTCGTGCCTTGTTTGTGTCTTGAAGCGATTCTTGCCGCAGTTTTAGTAGTTTTCTTTAATTTCACTGCTCCTCCTGCGGCTAAGGGTTGGCGAGCTCCAGTCGGTCGAAAATTGCTCTCGTTCAGCTCGTTCGTCGGTTCATTCACATGTGGAAAAAATGCATACCTTTTGTACACAAATTTCGGTGATCCTTTTTACTTTTTTATTGTTTATTTGTTTAATTTTTCCTCACGCTCCTCCTCTTTGGCAAAATGCCGATGGGTTCGGTTCGCTGCAAACGCGGTTGCACTTTCTGTTCTGGTGCGCGCGGAGGATGCTCATTCGATTATTTTTCTTCTTCCTACAGTCCTACTGTATACTCTTTCGGCGGGTATGCGCATTCGTCCGAGTGAGGTTGATCTTTCCAAAAGTAGAGGTAGCTAACCTACTCGAAAGGCCAAGGTTTCGGTGCACTCGCGACCGTACGAGCACTTTAGCTGAATGTTCAAAAGTTTTAGTTTTTGGTGGCACTTTAATGCGTGGTAAAAAGTTGCAGATGAAGGTGAAAGAGCGAGGTCAATTGAAACTGTTATGGGAATTCGGTGAAGAGTACAAACTTTTAGTGTTACGATTGCTATTTGCTGGAGCTTGTTGGCCTTAGAATTCCTTAAATAATCTAGAGTAGATCAGCAGGTCTGCATCATTATTCCAGTTGCGACTAGTTCCTGGGAATTTAATGAGATCGTTGCCTAGCAATATCAAACGTCTATATTCAGGATGACTTATTAGAAATGGAAACTAATAGATGATTTGCTAACTTAAATAATAAGAAGACGAATTTATATTTGAAATTGTATCAGATCTTGTGTACACAACAATTGAATTTCATGAGTATTCCCAAAGATGGTAAATGAACCAGATGTCCCAAATATTATTTTCTTGAACAATCTAGAGGATACACTCTTTTATATGATTGCAACGACACCTGGTGATAGCACATTGCGATATTTGATAATAAGTTCGTATATACTAGCACGGATCACAGTGTGCGTGCAATTTTTTTGACAGTCGAAATGTTGAGAGTTTGCTTTGATTGTTTTGCTTCAAAGTTGAAGTGTTTATCAGTGTTCTATCAGCAAATTATTGCATGAACTCAATTTATCACCTAAAACTGGAATCTCAGAAGAGCAGCTGGAAATTCATTTCAAGTAGCAACGAAACATGAATAGCGTGTAAACGATAGCGATATGAAAAATTCTATTTATAAGAACCAGAATAATAACCAGAATTGGAAAGGACATTGAAGAAAGAGTTTCTAGATACTTCTTTTGTAGCATTAGGGCGGGCTGCAAAATGGTGAGTCGACAACTGTGATGGAGCGTGCGTCCCCGCAACATAGCTCTGGTCCTCACAAGTTCCTACCTCATGCTTCCACGGGTCTACAGATGACAAAGACCGCCAGCTAAGGGTTGCGTACTTAGCTGGTAGTGCAGCTTGGGCACTGTTGTCCTTCTGACTTCAGCTAGATTGAGGAGGTGCGTGTCGAGCGTCTGTCCACCAAGGAGGTGCGGCTCAAACAGCGGCTGAGTAAGAAACGCTGTATCTCGTCAGCTATACCTTAGGAGGCAGTCCCACCAACGCAATGTAGGCAGCGCGGTAAGATAGCATGCTGAAGTCTTACCCTACCACGAAAAATGTAAGTATTCTTTATTTTGTGAGATTTTTCTTCATTTTATTGCCCACAACTATTTTATTAGGAACAGTAGAAATTTTCAATATCCCAGTACATTTACTAGTGCAAATAAAAACAAAAATAAATGTGTTAATTGAATCCAAAGTTCAGTATAGCCGTGAAATTTTCATTTTGTGTTAACTTTTTATAAATCATTTATGCTAAAAATGTATACTGTTCCTTTAACAACTATATAACGGGGATTCCCTGGGGGGGTAGCCTAAGGCAGTCGAAGGATTTGTTGACTGGACAAGGGTTCGTGGAGTCGCCAGTCCCTTGTCATGCGAAGACACGCGGCCTTCTTGCCGTAGTATTCCGAAGGTCCTCACTGACATCGGCTGACCCTGCTACAAGAAGCCATCACGTAGGCTATTTTCTCAGAACAACCTGCTGAGAATAGTCCTACAGCCATAGGTAATCCTTGCACTGGTGGTGGGTTCTTATTACATATCACATCACATCACATCACTTCTTTTGTAGCATTAGGGCAACCAGAAACAGAACGGTGGCGGTAGCTCATTTTTGCAATATTTGCATGTTCTTAATAATAATCTAATTGAACTATTTGCTTACTTATTAGTTTCCAACACTAATCACTAATTGCAAAATGTATACAGAACATAGAAAGGGAAATTCAAAGTTAAATCCCAGATAATTCAAATGGAATACAAACGGAAGATCTGTACGGTCGACGCTCGAGAGAAAATGACAATGTTGTCATTTCCTAACTTCAATGTGGTTCAACGTTATCTCGTTGACGATGACCGTGGCGCTGCTATCTGTCTCTAATATTTAGAAAGAGTGATGGGGGTCTGATGGAACACAAGAAACGTGAGAGCCTTCTGCATAGTTTAGTTTTTTTTTAGAAAACCCAACATTTTGAGGAGAATCGATCGTTGAGGTTCTCAAATTTTCAAAATTGACTGTAAATAAAGGGTGTCCCACATCATATTGCAGCACGGAAAAAACATTGTAGACAGCTACCAAGATCACGGATCCTTTTCAAACATTCAGACAATAAAATATAACCCATTAGCAAGCTTTTGGCATTTTTATTTCATTCAACATCAATGCCATAACTGAACACTCGCACCTTACGCTTAACTCCACTCATTAGGTTTTGTATAACATCAGGCTTCAGCTTCTTCTGTACGGAACCCCACTTTCTTCCTGAGATTTGACCTCCTTCGGATGCTTCCGTCGTGCCTGCTTCATAATAGCACAGTATTTTTCGATGGGTTTTAGTTCTGGTGCGTTGGGGGGGAGGGGGGGGTTTAATTTCCTTGGGTACGACAATGACTCCACTTCGTACCACTCCAGGACAACATTTGAAAAGTGGCACGTAGCTAGATCCGGCCAGAAGATCGTAGGGCCCTTGTGTTGCTTCAGCAGAAAAAGCAGACGCTTCTGTAGACACTCCTTGAGGTAGATCTCCCCGTTTTCAGCCCCGATAGTCACGAATGGCGCACACCGTTTGCCACATGAGAAGATTACCTAATAATGTATTCCTTGGCATACTTTGGAAGTTTCTGCTTCCTTACTTCCTCTGGAACATCATATTTATGCTGGGCGGTGAAGAACAGTAGCCCCGTAAACTGCCGTGGAAGTCCGCCTTAACGTAAGTCCCATCATCCATGATGAGACAATGAGGCTTCGTCAGCATTTGGGTGTACAGTTTCCGGGCCCGTGACTTTCCCTCCGTATTTTGCCGTTCATCACTTCTGCACTTTGAACCTTTGCAATCCCTCCCGGTCATTGGATCTCTGAACGAAATACTCGGGCAGATTACACTTTTTGGCCACAACTCTGACCAAAGCAATAGGATTCCGCTTAAACGCTTTCACGACACGCTTGTGATCTTGATCACTACTAGAACATCCATACTGACCACATTTCTGCTTCCGTTTGATACTAAGAGTTTCGTAGTCACGTTCAATTATACTGCTCACCGTTGACTGCACAATTCCGAACTGTTTTCCGATGTTCTGATGAGAGAGTTGAGGATTTTCCAGGTGTTTACGCAAAATCAAATCGCGACGTTGCTTTTCGGGTGACGCTTTTTTTTTTAATTTTCGAACAACTGACAGCGATAAAAAAACAAAAAATTCTAAATTTTTAATATCCAAATCCAATGGATAATTTTTTACAGTGTTTTTTTCCGTAAAAATATATTGCTTCTGAATGAGCTCTAAAATTTCATTAATTTGAACTGCAATCACTGTTCAGCAAAATTTAATGTTTTACCGATTTTCGGTAAAAATTATTAATGACGCAAATTGTAAAAATCGCTGAAGACCTTTACTGAACGCTTCAATAAATATCTCATCTATCAAACCTCTTCCATTTTCACGTAATGAAGCGGTGAAAGCTGATTAAGATAATCTTTTGAGCTCATATAAATTGGTCGGATGTAAGATATCGAAGTAAAGGAGCTTTTCAGTAAGAACAGTTCAAATGTTTTAAAAATGTTCTCATTTTTAGCACTCCAACAAAATGGATATAAATTGCACAGCTTGCTTTTTTTTGTAGGTTCCGAGAATCGTTGAAGAATCCATTTGAAAGGATTATGAAACTCAATGTTTCAACAAAGTTTCATATGATAAAGGCAATAAACGGACAATTATTCTGCGCTTCATTTTTTTTTATCTTCCATGCTGATTCTGAATCAGCTCCCCTCCCCAAGCAACACAAAACCGTCATAATTGGTTGATTGTAACTTGATTGAGTCGTTTTGAAGTTACTTCAACAGATTTGCAACAAGGGTACTGCTAGGGTAGCCCCTGCTTTTCTTTCATACGGAAGCAACAGTTTCCCATTGCATTGTCCCTCTGCATACTAGATAGAGATAAATAAAATAACCGGACCAACTATAGAATCCTGCAGCGTTCCCAATTTAACATTTGCTTTTGTAAATTTTACCCAACTTCGGTATTGATTGATGGTGTGTTCAGTACTATTTGGTAGCTAACAATCTATGTATTTTTAAATTTTTTTTCTGTTAATTTTACTGAACTTCGGTATTGTTACTTGATTTTCGATAGTTGAGAATTCATCACTAGTTTGCAATCTTTCATGCACCAAAGTTTGTAATCTTCCATACAACCGGCGAGGTTCAGACGTTGTCTGGCTTAAATATACATAGAAAATCATACTATGTTCTGCCAAATCTAGCATTCCCTTTATGTGCATTAGATAACGAAGAAAATTCAATGTTTCTTTTTATCTGTGTACGTAAAAGTTTTTGTAATTAGCAAATAGTATATATTCAGTAGGCGGTGAAGATTTTCTTTCAGTCGAGTTATTAAGGAGTGTATCGAATATAAGCTATCCAAATACATTTGCGTTGTACGCATGTATTTGTGATGGTTTTTTATGCTCAGAACACTGCATGCTGTGCGTTTGACTGTCAGCTTTCTTTTGTTTACTTGTTTGTGCGGTTCAAATTCTGCGTTTTCAAAATGTCGCGTATTGAAAAGGAAGTGAAAATTAAGGTTCTGGACACATGGCTCAGTGAGAAGGGTATTACTATGCAAAAATTGGCGAAGCGGTTTGGAATTCATCATGCGAGTGTTAAAACCATCATTAATAAGTTTGGGGAACACTATTCTTTGGATGAGCTACCAGGAAGAGGCAGAAAACCCGGTTCTTCCAACCCGAAACTGGAGCAGAAAGTGGTATCTCTTATCATGAAGAACAAATCAATGTCAATACGTGATTTGGCAAAAAAAAACAGGAACGAGTGTCGGAATGATCCAGCGTATCAAGAGGCGAAATCACCTGAAGACCTACAAGAAGCAGAAAATCTCGAAACAAAGTGCAGAATAGAAGAAGCGAGCAGCAACAAGGGCCCGGAAATTGTATTCGCGTCTTTTGCAGCGTCCGGATGCATGCGTTTTGATGGACGATGAGACCTATGTAAAGGAGGACTCAAAAACCCTTCCAGGTTCACAATACTTGTCTGCCGTCGTTGGGGACGAAGTGAGCGATGCGGACAGGTCACTTCAAGTGTAGAAATTAGGTCAAAAGGTACTGGTATGGCAAGCAATATGTTCCTGTGGTTTGAAGTCAACCATTTTTTACACTACCGGAACTATAAATGCGAAAATCTATCGATCTGAGTGTCTCCAGAAGAGATTGTTACCTTTATATAAGAAGCATACTACACCTCCACTAGTTCAGCCGGATTTAGCGTCGGCTCACTATGCCAAAACCACTCTCAATTGGCTTGCGGAAAAGGGTATAGATTTCGTTGAGAAAAATATCAATCCACCAAATTGCCCTCAGCTTCGACCCATCGAACGTTACTGGGCAATCGTGAAGAGGGTCTTCAAGAAGACTGGTATAGCAGCTGGGAACATGCAGGAGTTCCAAAAAATTTGGGCTCAAGCGTCGAAAAAATGCGATGCAACACTTGTCCGGAACTTGATGAAGAGCATTCGATCCAAAGTTCGAAAATTCGTGAAGGAATAACTTAAATTTCATCCGGTCTTCATTATGTTCAAGTTTAACCTCGAACAATAAAGGATCAATTTTTTGTATGAATAAATATCGGTTTTCAACATTATTTGAAAGAAAGTTTGTGGATAGCTTATTTTTGATACACTCCTTAGTACAGGACGCTGCCGAAGTCTGCCTATTGTAGACAAAATACGCGTTTCTTCAAGATAAGCAATAAAGGTAGTTGGAATTAAATGGAAATTACTAATCTTTCTTTTAATTTTCTAGTTAAAGTCCTAGGACGCTTTTTTTTCGACCAGTTCTATTGATTGACTAGAACGGAATCCATCTTTCAACCGTTTTTAGAACGGACTTTAATTCTAATTTAAGTTTGAGCTTTTCATTTCTGTGTCAATAACAGAAAAGGGCATAGCAGCATTTATCAATAATTCGATGTAAGCGCTTTCATCGTTTTTTTATTTCTCTTGATTATCAAGATTTTCAGCCTCGGGCTGGTTCATCTCCCTTCGTAGTCAGTCAAACATCATTTTAAAACATTTTCGTAACTTCTCCGGGGGTGAGATTTGAACTCGTGACTTTGGCGTGAGAGGTATGCATGATAACCAATACGCCGGGGTCGCCCCCGCGCTTTCATCTTCACAATTGGGTCACCGCGCAAATCAATGACGCCAACGTGTGCGGAAAATCTCCTCAACCAGGAACTGGTTCGCATGTCTAAAACTGTCTGAACAATGCATACAAAATATTGTTGTTCAAAAATCTGTACAAAGCTTCATTCATGTGATGCTCTAGACTTGCGGTTTTGGATTTAATGCGTATAAGAATAGTACCATCAATGTTTTTGTTCTACTTCAATCAATTTATTCCAGCAACTTATCAAAGTATATTCAAAACAAAAACATTTAATACACATGTGTTTTTTATGATTTTTTTAAAAGCTTTCTGTTTAGCTTAAAACATCCATCAAATTTGTCTTTCTGAAACTCATTTAAAATTTGTTCTAATATAACGAGTAATTGATGTCAAGTAAAGTGAACTTAGAGAGTAAATTATATCAACGAAAAATCAAGTGATGATCGTTTGGTAATTAAAACGTGTTGCCTGAGGAACTATTGCAACTTATTTGAATCGATTTCGATTTAATGCATATCGCATATTTTGGAATTTTACTGTACGAAAGTCGAATAATCGAAATGAGCAGACAAGACGTGTTTGTTTGAAATGAAATTGAAAATTAACATATTAAGAAGAACTGATCTAAGCTTTGATGTGGAGTTAAAAGTGTTTTTCGCTTATATTCATTGTTTTATATTTGGCTGCTGATTTGACCATACATTTTTGATCACCAGAGATTTTCAGTTGCAAAAATCAAGCGGTAAACCAGACGAAACATTTGACACTTTGTCGGAAGATTGGGCGCTCGAGCAGAATACAAGCTGCAATATGATTCGTATGGCAATGAACAGCATGCCGCTAACACGCCGGCGTTTGATATTTAGTGTAGTCTTCGTTGCATTCGGCGGTAAGGTCAATTGGTCGAATGCCATTGATCCATAAGAAATGACTCATTTCTTTGAGTCATTGACCCACCCATTTCATTCGGGTGAACAAGGAAAATGCTCATGTTGGTGCTTCAACTTTGACGCCAGCTGTAGTCCAAACCACTTGATGGAAACAGTTCAAATTTCGTTCACATTATTTTCTATGTATTTTTTGGCTATGATGAAATTTCAAATATATTATGTAAATTTTTCACAGATATACGGATTTTTGAAATTGGTATGTCCAAAAATGACTTTTTTCACATATGTTATGGAAACTTCAAATTTATGAATTTTATCAACATCAAATTTTGGCCACATAAGGTCTATACATTGTTAATAGTGTTGTAAGATTTTCAGCCAAAAATATTGATAAGTGACAAAGTTCGATTAGTTTGAACATGACGTTTTATGGAAGCAAAATTTTGCTCGGCTTTTTTTGCTACTGAGTGTACATTCTATCGAACTTTTACTTCTAGTCAAACGCAGCACAAACTCGCACACTGATATTAAATATTTCCTTACCATCCCAAAACCAATTGTGAAACCAAATTTCAAGACAAACATTCAATCCTGATCAGAATAACGAGAATCCGTTATTTATCATTGACACACTAATTGGAGAGTCGGCTCGTGGTCCGCCCCCTCACACCGCAGAGCACCGCAAGCAACTTCAATAAATTTTGGGATTTTCCGTAATCGATCGATGAATAGCGAGAGAAATTTGTTTCAATAAGCAAATTATCCACGCAACGACTGAAAGGAAAGACAAGCCGCGCACTGAGACAAATGGAAGAATTTGTACGATTTTTTTTCCAACATTTCGATTGCAACTGCTCAATTGAACGGTAAGATTAAGCCGAAGGGTAAACAAATATCTGGCAATTTTTCCTTCATTCATCGTCAGTGAAAAAGCCTGGGCAAGAACAAAGCACCTTTTGCCGCCTCGTTCCGGGATGAACTTTTGAATATCCCAGAGGATCTCTCAGGAGTGCAGCTACAAGGAAAGGTAATTGAATTTCTTGTGGCGCGAAAAACCTTTTAAGGAAACATGTGATGGCATTTGCCAGGGGCAAAGCGAGTCCAAATCGAACTTGTGAACTCGCCCTTTCCCTTTTCCAACCTCTTCAAAGTCCTGCAGTCGTTATTTTCAGGATCATATTGACCAAGCGCAGAGTCAGAGGATCCAAATATGTGCTCTAAATAAATACCCTTATCTCCAATTACGCTGTGAAAGGCGCTGCTGCCCATAAAGCCTCAAATCAAACAGCGGCCTCAGAGAGCGAGCGCCCCCGGGAGAGCTGCAACAGCAACATGGCCAAGGCAAGGAGAATGAGTTGAAGCTCATTTGAAATTCCATCTTCGAAGCCAGTGAACATGGACCACAGTCTGGTGTTGCTGCTTCTGCTACCGACTGGCGACGACGACGACGAGGACGACGAGGCCTCAGATGGTACTTCTGCAGCTCTATACAATGTTTTCATCGTTTTATTAAATCAAAATCTTGCCTACGCCTGCCCGGCAGCATCCAAACAAAACTATATGCCGAGGATGTTGTTCGAGCTGAACAAACGGGACCGAACAACCAGGGCTACTCCCTATGTCTCGTGTCTGCTGTTGGGCCAAGGGAGCGACCAAGAACAATACATACTTATTAATAAAGCAACATTATAATTGCATTAAAATAAATTATAACCTCACTTGCAGCCACCGGGTGCTGTCTGGTAGTTGGTGATGGTGGTGAGAGCTGTTGAGCTTCGAGCCTTTGTCGGATGATCCGACAAGGTGCGTAGCGAGGAATTACCTTGAGAAACTGCTGATTGGAGAATGTCAAGGAATTTTGACAAGTTTTACGCGTTCATGGAATACAGTTATTTGTTCGCTTTTTTATGTGTTAGTTTATACTTTTCTTTTTCTTTTTTTTTTATCAAAATCAAAAGTAAAATATCATGAATTCTACATTCCATTATTACAAAGATGAATTCAAGCTACATTGGAGAATTGAATTCTTATCACTTAGAAATAAATAATTTTAACAATGACTAAAGCTACCTTTGACTTGAACCCAACGACGTCCTAAATAAACAAACTGAGACTTGACAGCTTTTACGTTCTTATATCTTGCGTAAAATTTTAAAAGGGCCGCTAGCAACGTCTTCTCGTAAATTAAGCTGTTTTCAGAGCCCAAAATTCATTGGCTTAGCCGTGATGAACCAAAGAGAATGTTGGTATGTCAATCTCATAGGAATATTAAGAACATTCATTTTAAATTAATTCAAATTTGTATGTTTTTCTAGCCACTTTCGGTTTTTTTTTGCTGTGGGTGATAAACCAGGCTTGATACTTGCTTGTTTACGAACTACACTTTGCCGAGTTCGCTACACATTGCCTGTGCTGTGCTTCGTCGAACGCGCACACTTCTGAACGGAGTTGCTTCACTGTTTTTGCCGTCACTGTTAGAGTTCGACTGAAAAAGCTGCCAAATTTTGTCTGCTGACTCAAGGGTTACTATGATTGATGCTACATGCTAGTTTTGTCAGTGCGGGTAAAGGCAAACCCATGAAACTTTGGCAATTTTTGTACATTTTTTTAATGCAAACGTTTAACATTTTTGTGGAAGGCTTCGAAGAGGGACAACATGCATTGAAATTTACATTGCGTCTTGAAGGCCTAGTAAAGTTGTGAACCAATTTCGGCACGAACTTGCAAGTCCCTACGTCATCTCATGAGCGTCGGCCATGTACCAAACTTCCTGTCTTCAGTGGCCATGTTGACCGTTGCCAGAATTTGCATGACCGGAATTTATTTAGTTTGTAACAGAATATTCAGAAATTGTATAAGTCCTGTCTTATCTTTCTGGTGATTCATTCTACTAACGTCTATTGAAACTGTACGGCTGCTTTAGACGTTTTAGTTTATTCGAGGAAGCTTAAGGACCGCAAGCACCTGATCGCTGATAGATGCTCTCCGTTCCCAAATCTTCGCTCTTTTCCTTCAAGTACCTCGTCGAAACTTACAAGACATTCGACATATCATCATTGGCCTTCTTTACATGCCATTTCTAGGTCGGTGACTAGGCAGTAGTCACTGTTTTTTTTTAAAGTTCGAGCTCTATTTGTTAGTTTTTATTTTATCATATAAATTCAGCGCCCTTAGATTCTTCAGTACTGATAATTCTGTACTAAAACCGTTCTACAATTCTTCACGTTTTGCGCCTATGACTCTCGTATCAACACTAAGTTGTGCAGGGCATTCCACTAACAGGTGATTAACATCTAACTCCGCTCCGCATCCTTGGCAGTAAGCCTTGCTTCCGTTAATTCGAGACCCGTGAGTGAGAAGGGTTTGTCCTATCCTCAGCCGAGTCAGAATCTTCTGATCTCGATGGTAGGGCATATCTTTCCACTCTTGTGTAGTATTCTTGATGCAACGTAAGCAAGCATCACGGTTATTATGCCAAGATTCATCCCACGCGCATCGGGAGGTTCACTTCACCCAGCGGGTAGTGCCGCTGTAGAGGATAGGTAGATCCCCCAACTGAGCATGACAACCCTGGTTTGCTAGTTTATCAGCAGCCCCGTTACCAGGTTTACCTGCGTGCTCAGGTACTCAGAAAACGGTTACGTTAGTAAACTGTTGCGCCTCTTACAACCATGACTGTCTCGCCTGCCCAAGCTTAAGGGCATATAGCATAGGGTATAGGGTGTGGAAGTAGTTCGCCTCCCCGCGGTGCACCCTGGAAACGTTAAGCTCCCCTCAACGGCCAAACGAACTACAACGGAGGAAGCACCATACGGCGCGGGATCCAGCAGGAGGTCGTAAGCGATCGTGACATGGAGAAGAAGGACGATCCTGGGGTAATGCCGCACTCCCAGACGTTCCAACCCCGGTCCTGGCTCTGGCTTTCTCTATCGGAGGAGGGACCATACGACGCGAGGTTCGGCAGGTACCGTAAGTGGTCGGGTAGGGAGATCGCGGACGATCTGGATTGACCACCAGACGTCCCGAATCCTGCTTGGATCCAGGAGCATTTCGATCGAATCAGCGTCAGGTCGGCGAAGCTAACTAAAGGGCGATACGGTCAAAATTTGGTCAATATCAACTTGACGTATTTCTTTCAATTTTGCATTTAAAAAACCTGAACACCCCTCATTTTGAAGGTGTGTGTGTAGAATGTTGCTCCTATTTTGATTTTGGAATTCACTCTTCAGTTGTCAAAATGCCGTCCAAGCAAGAAGAGCAGCGTATCAAAATTTTGCTCGCGCATCGCGAAAATCCGAGCTACTCGCACGCAAAGTTGGCAAAATCGCTAAAAGTTGCAAAATCAACCGTTACAAATGTAATTAAAGTGTTTGGGGAACGTTTGTCGACAGCCAGGAAGTCTGGATCGGGGGAAATCGAAAACCGGAAGCCGCTGAGACGACAAAGAGAGTTGCCGGTAGTTTCAAGCAAAACCCTAACCTATCTCCGAGATGCCGCAAATAAGCTGGGTGTATCGTCTACAACCGTGCATCGAGCCAAACAACGAGCCGGACTATCGACTTACAAGAAGGTAGTGACTCCAAATCGCGATGATAAACAAAATACGACGGCCAAAGCGCGATCCCGGAGGCTGTACACGACGATCCTGACGAAGTTTGACTGCGTGGTAATGGACGACGAAACCTACGTCAAAGCCGACTACAAGCAGCTTCCGGGACAGGAGTTTTATACGGCAAAAGGAAGGGGAAAGGTAGCAGATATTTTCAAGCACACGAGACTGTCAAAGTTCGCAAAGAAATATCTGGTTTGACAAGCCATCTATACCTGTGGCTTGAAAAGCAGCATTTTCATAGCTTCCGGGACTGTCAACCAAGAAATTTACGTGAAAGAGTGTTTGAATAAACGTCTGCTGCCTTTCCTGAAGAAACACGGTTGTTCCGTACTGTTTTGGCCGGATTTGGCATCTTGCCATTACGGTAAAAAGGCCATGGAGTGGTACGCCGCCAACAACGTGCAGGTGGTTCCCAAGGACAAGAACCCTCCCAACACGCCAGAGCTCCGCCGAATTGAGAAATACTGGGCTATTGTCAAGCGGAACCTAAAGAAGACCAAAAAAACTGCTAAGGACGAGCAGCAGTTCAAGGCAAACTGGCTTTCTGTGGCGAAGAAGGTGGACAAGGTGGCTGTACAAAATCTGATGGCAGGGGTCAAGCGTAAGGCCCGGCAATTCGGATTTGGAAAAGCGGAAGCCTAACTGAATATTTTTCCTGAATTTTATACTAATTGAACTTGAAAAAGAAATTTAATTTGATTTTTTAAATAAACGATTTCACCGATTTACACGCGTTTTCCCTTGACCAAATTTTGACCGTATCACCCTTTACTAAAGACTTATGTAGTTAGACATAGTGGGTGCGTAAAGCACACTAGCCCCCTCCCTGAAGTAATACCGAAAGGTGGTTCCGGGGAGGGCCGGGGCTCGAGGTGGGTGGGTTTTTAGTGGGTCGAGGAGTTGGCGCCCTCATCCCCACACCCTGAGTTCTTCAGGAGTCTGATTGCAGATTTTCCATCCCGTCAAAAAAAAAATAGCTCAAGGGCAGATAGACAACTCGACAGTCTGAGTCCCATTTGACAACTTTTATTCCTGCTAAAGCGCTAGGACCTCAGCTGAGAAGATACCGCAGATGCCGGATAATCGACCGTAACGGTTTATGGCCCTCCCAGATACCCCGTAACTAACCTCTTCCTCTATTAACGAACCGTCCGTAAATAACAGGTTCAGGCTTTTATATGTGGAGACAATTTCCCCATAGACTGCATTCGTAACCTCGACGTTTGCCCTTTCTCCACATAAATGCTGGATGTGGCCGTCGCCACAGCTGACACAACGTGGGTATCTCTACTCGCGTTAAGTCTCGCCACCACGCCACCATTCCACCTATAGGGAAGCTATTGGTGAGATCCGAAAGGCCACAAATCCTATAGGCCTCATTGTATTGAGGTTCTAGAATTTTAAACAGGAATTTTCCACCCCTGCTTCATAGCTGCGACCCATAGAGTTTGTACGGTACTATCATAGCCCGTGCAATCCTAGTCAAAGTACAGCGAAGAGCTTTAGAGAAGCGGCCGTATAGGACCCGGAGAACGTTCAACTTAACGTTGACGTTAACTGCCTTGGCGTGTTTGTGATAGATCGTTACGCCAAGAAGCTTCATTTCCCGTACAGGCTTGACCTCAAGCTCGGTGATGCAAACGTGAGGTAACCTCAGCCTGTGAATATGACCAAGCAGACGTGCATGGTCTTAGACTTTTCGGAGGAAATCTTAAATCCTAAAGGGTTGGAGCGTAAATCCCACCCTTTAATAACTGACAGATATGACAGACCCTTGTGGGATACCAGTCTCGAGCAACCTTGGATCGGAGGTTGCGCCAGCGTTCAAGACTCGAAACTTCCTATTATGTCTTTCTGGTGATGACCTCATAATAGTACAGAGAATCAGTTTTACTGCGGCAAACTACTCCGTTGCCTGGAGTTTACTAGAAGACCTCCTCCAGAATCAGTTCAAACAGAAGCAGCCACACTTGTACTACTGCGCTTGTACGCTCTTTTTGAACCAAAGTCAGCAACAGACCTTCATGTAAAGCTGATTCAGAAAACCTAATATTTGGAATCTTATTCTTATTGGAATGCTTAGCGTTTGTTGCGACCCCACAACCCGCCGTGATTGTGGATATATTCCTCGACTAAGAACGATGTCTCTTTTAAGAATCTCACTAGTCCAATTCTTTCAGAGGGAAGTATCGATATTTCCAACGCTTCAAGATCCAGCCAGTCCAAGAAGTTCACCCAGCACCCAACTGCATGCCACACTGTTAGCTACGCTAAATAGCACCGATCGGAAATGGCTCATGTGTTAGCAACACCATCCGCTCTACATGTGCCCCACGTTCTCAAAATTATCCATCGAGGACAAGGAGGAGGAAGTTTGTCGATTTCTGCCATGTGGAAACTGTCTACGTAAGGGTCACCCACGTAAGGATACGAGTCACTACTTTCAATCTTGTCATGGAGATACTTCAAGGGTTCGAACTGTCATCCGACGTCGCTCCCTAGATTACTGTGAACAATACAACAGAAGAACAACCACGAACAGCAACTCCGGTTACCGTTACTGAATTATCGTGCTCTGCCGCAACCGATCAAAAATAGCACCGTACTTCTTGCTTTCGCTGTAGTCCTTTTCGTCGATGATAATGGAATTGAGCCTGCTTTGAGAGCACTGCCAGACTCTGGTAGTGAGTGCTGTTTTGTTTCAGACAGTCGAAATTCAAAGATGGAAAGTTTCCAGCCCTATCTGTGGTTTGGCAGATCTACGCTTAGTCTACAGTCCTATTAAACATCCGTTCAAGAGTCCAACTATTCTACCACGGTTAAATTCTTGGTTTTATTGCGGTTAACTCTGAACTTACCATCAACTTCCATCGATTTATGAACTAGAAGCATGTCACCCGGAATCCAACTTACTGACTGAGTGATTAGCCTCCATCACTTATTGAATTCACGCTTGGTTGGATAGTTTCTGTAAGAACCAACAGTTCTAAATCAAAAGGTCCGCTCATCGCAAATGTTGATACTTTCGCTGATTTGTCTCTGATGATAGAACGGCTCTGGACAATAGAAGATGAATCCTATAGCGAATGAGTTCGGTTTTTATCCAGTTCCAAACTGGATCGGGTAACAAAATTGGGTAGGCTTATTGTGTGTTAAACTTCAGTGTGTATGATTTTATTTATAACTCGTATCGGATTGAAATTTGCACTGACAATAAGTTCGGGTATCGCAGGTTGTAGCTGGTTCCAACCTAGGTTCAAAAACGAATTCGATACTAGTTACTACGTAATTTAATTGTACTTATTGTACTTAATCCAAATTTGAGCAAATCCGCGATTTATTTGATTTTGGGGTAGTTCTACCTATTATGTTAAAATGAAGTTTTTATGAAAAATTTGTAAAAGCAACAATCAATATGAAACTAGCGATTTGACATGGGTTCACTATTGTAGAACTCCGAGGTCTGAAGTGTACCTTGTATTCTGCACCTTGGAATGACATCTTTTCCGCTCGTTTGTGGTTACTCGAAACTGAGTAGAAAACGACACAGTTTCGTTGAAAGTGAACCCCAATATGAGTAGCTATAGGATTACTCAGTTTTGATTAACTAGATCACTTGTCAAAATTAGAGCAAACATTACTGAGTGTCTAATTTATGCTGATTAAACAATCTGAGTAAAAGCTACTAGTTTACATTAAAATCTGATGCGCCCCAACGGGTTTTTATATTTTTATAATTAAAAAAAAACAAATGATTCAATTCGTTAAACGATGCAACCAGTTTTTTCACCGCAGCTGTAACTGTTTTCCATTGTTTTGTGTAAACCAAAATATGTAAAATGCACCACCATGCAGAGTTGAGTTGGCACAACAATGCCGAATACATTAAAGGCTCTGAGAAGGATTGATTACAACATACAGTCGTCCCATCTTGAAAACTTTTGATTGACTGAATCTTGGGCTGAATTTACTCCATTTGTATGTTTGTACCTGCAGGTTTTGACGAAATACCAAGGATGCCTGCTCATCGACGATGAAACCTGCGTCAAAATGGATTTCGGACAGCTTTCTGGCCAACATTTTTACATGGCGACGGCACAAGGAGATCTTCCTGTGAAGTTTAAGTTTCCTTTAATGGACAAATAAGCCAAAAAGCTGATGATTTGGCAAGGAATATGCAGCTGCGGAGCAAAGTGTTCGTGACGAATATGACGATGGACTCGAAGCTGTACAAAGAAAAACCGATTACTATCTTTCATTAAAGCCCATAAAGGTCCCGTAAAGTTTCATCGATAAAAACATAAATCCACCCAACTGCCCGCAGTTCTGGCCCATCGAAAGATTTTGAGCAATAATGAAGCGAAAGCTTACGAAAAGTGGAAAAACGGCTCGGGACGCGACTCTGGAACAAATGTGCCAAGGAAGTTGAGTTCGGAGATGTGCAGCGTTTGATGGGAGGAATAAAGAAGAAAGTTCGAATTTTCATTAAGAAAGAAAAGAAATGAGTTGTATTGATATTTTTTTCCTTAAGGTCAAGTAAATTACCATTGTTTTGATGTATTAAACGTATTTGAACGCCAATCCTTTTCCGAGATACAGATGATTTTATTATTCCGGATTCTAAATGGACATAGCTTTAGAAACGACGCTTCAAGGTGTTGGCATTCCAAACAATGAGTCTGCAAACGTCCTTTTTGTTGGTAAACATTTTTGTTGAAGGCTACGAAGAGGGACAACATGCATGAACGTTTCCAGTGAGTGGTGAAGTGGTGAACCGATTTCTGCATGATCCAGGCTGAGCTGGAAAAGTCTTCTTCACTTCTCCATTGAACTTGCAAGCCCCTACGTCATGAGCATCGGCCATGTACCAAACTTCATGGCAATTTGGCTCACTGCCTGAATTTGCATGACCTGAATGTATTTAGCTTACAGCGGAATATTCAGAACTTATTTTATCCCTGTCTTATCTTTCTGGTGATTCGTTTCACTAACGTCTTTTTAAACTATACGTCTGACGTGGTTGTCTAAGTTCATTCGAGACGGCATAAGGATCGCAAGCACCTGAGCGCAGTAGCGTGCTCCCCGTTTCCTCTATTTTTATATTTCCGCTCTTTTAATTTTCATCCCTCCTCCACCGAAACCTTCAAGACATATTACCGTTGACCTTATTTACAGGCCGCTTTGAGGTCCATGATGGTGGTCAGTAGCCACCACTTTTTAAAGTTAGACCTCCATTTACTGGCTTATATTTTATCAAATAGCTGCAGCTGCGCCCATAGGTACTTCAATACAGATAATTCTGTACTACGATAGTTATACAATACTTCACGTTTTGAGCCCATAACTCCCGTTTCAACCCTCAGTTGTGTCCTAGCAGGGCACTCCACTAATAGATGATTAACATCTAACTATGCTCCACAACCTTGGCAGTAGGCCTTACTGCCGTTTTATGTCGGGTATGTCCTATCCTCAAGCGAGTCAGAATCTTCTGATCTCGAGAATCTCAAGATCTCATAGCTCCCTCTAATTTCACTTCCTTATGATGATTCCGACTTGCCTGCTCAGATGGCTCAGTACTTTTCAAATGGCCGCAGTTCCGGTGCGTTCGTAGGGTTGAGATACTTCGGCACGAAATTGACCTCCTTAGCCTTGTACCACTCCTAAACCTCTTTCGAGTAATGGCACGAGGCTAAATCCAGCCAGAAAATCGTAGGACCATCGTGTGACCTGAAAGAGAAGTTTTGGAGGCATTCCTTTCCATGGAGGCATTTCCTGCCCATTGACCGTTCCAGTTGTCACGAATGGGGTGCTCCGCTTTTCACAAGAGCAAATTTCTTACCAAATCATATATTTTTCATCAAACTTTGACATCTTCTGCTTTCTAACGTCCTCAAGGGCATAGAATTTATGATGAGCAGTGAAAAACTGGAGCCCCGGAAGCTGCCGGAAGTCCGCTTTTACATACGTCTCATCATCCATAGCGAGGCAATGTGGTTTCGTCAACATCTGGGTGTAGAGCTTCTGTGCACGTGTTTTACCTACCGTATTCTACCGTTCATCCTGATTAGGTACCCTTTGGACTTTGTGCATGTGTAGTCCTTCACGTTTTTTCGCATCTTGCACGTAAGTTTTTGTTAGATTCAGTTTCTTCGCCACATCTCGAACTGAGCTGTTGGGATTCCTCTTGAACTACACGCTTGTGATCCTTAACACTATATGGAGATTTATTTTTGCCACTTTTTTGTCTCCGATCGATGGTCAAATGTTCATGGTACCGATTTAAAACACGAGACACCGTTAAAGCCATTTAAAAGTGGTAAAATTTGATTCCGTACAACGTTTACAAGGTTTTTGAAGCTATTGAAACCCAATGGTGTTTTTGGTTTTAAACCTGCGTCAGGTCTGACTGTAACTTGCAATTACCGAACAAAAACGGATCCACAGTCGAGCCAACAATATGATGGTATTAGTGCAAAACGAACACATAAACAAACACAAACCTTATATTTTGACAGTTCATGTTTGTGTATTGGTGAATCCAGATTGCACCTCGAAAAAAGTTGAGAGCGAACCTTTTCGATGTTGGATCGGATCCAGAGCGGATCCAAATCCGACTCGATTGAATTAAAAAACGTTTTGACAGCTGTTAGGGCGGACCTAGGGTGAACCCAGTTCTGCACTGGCAATAACGGAAAACGACATAAATGAAGCTGAGTTCTATATAGTTCAAGCTAGAAGTTCGTAAAATAGTAAGCCTAATTAATTTATTGTCAACCAAACCTATAATTCAAGGATTTCCATAAGTGAACTATAATGTATTTCTGTTTCTTTTGAAACTTTTTCTTACACTATTTTTTTTCAAAACGTTATAGCGAAGAGAGAATTTTTGGAAAGCATTGTTTAGTTTGCTCTTCCCAATATTCTTTTTTTTTATTATTCAAAGCTTGAAATATATTTAGAAAAGGCTTGTGTACCTATAATATCTTGTGCCTATTTTCCAGGAAAACGAATAAAACTGTATTGTAAATTTATGTCTAAAATTACAAGAAAAACACACTGGTTGGTACTCTACCCTAATGAGGTCACCCGTTCGAAATAAACACACGCAAATATCACTCCACTTATTCACAACCGAATCTCTCTGGCTACCAAACCGTCCTTGCAGGAACAGACTGCAAACCGAGTGCATAAATCTGCAGAAAAAATTACACTCGGCGAAGATAAAAATTAAGCAGAATAAACTTTCTGTACACAATCATAATTTACCGATAAATAATTCATAAGATGAGATAGAGATTACGTGCAGTGCTGCAGCAGCAGAAGCAACGGCAGCAGCGGCACCAAGTCATGATGCAGCAACACGATATCCCGGCATCCTCAACCATCGCATCTTTCACCTCACAAACACACAGGACCCCATATCTCGCCGTTGATGTCCGACCAGATATCACCGCCAGAGTAGCTCCAGTTCCGACCCGAGACACATCCGACTCAAATATCGCACGTATCTTCCACATCCAGCAGGCGAGTTCCAATTGACCGGCTCTGGTCAGCAACAGCAGCAGTGTCTTTTCCAGAGGGAACCTATAATTTATCCTCCTCCGGGCTTGCCGATATCTCTCTTATTCCATAGATCATCATCGGTTGGGATGTGAGTGAGTGCAGTGCAGTGCACTCAATTTAAAATGTTCCTAGGAATACATTTCTGCTGGCTCAGCTCTCGGATACGAATTTCGCTTTCTTTTGCTGACTTCTGGATCTGGCCATAGAGGTCGAGGACGATGGGGACTGCTGGGGACGAAGAATCGGATGGCAAACGCCCCCGCCATTAGAGGACCATATGGGGAGCTCTTTCTTGGAGGGGAAAGAACAAGAAATAAGGAAGCAAGAATCGTGTGGAATAAGATTATCAGTTGAGTGTGAGGGCAAATTGTTAATTTATGTGCAAATGAGAGATAAAATCAGAGAAATGTTGCACAGATGGCCGCCGCCATGTTCGGGAGGGGATTTTTTTTTGCGAAAGTTTGAGAACGCACTCATGTCTTCTTTCGACTTGGTCGGTTTGGTGAAACTTTATGGACCTTTTCGCAATGATAAAGGGACATTTTTCCTTGTTCTCGTTGATTTCTTTTTTATTGGCTGTACAAGAATGAGTTGTTGGTAATGTCATTGAATAAATTAATGCCAATATTTTGATTGCCTCATATATATTACAAACATGAATATATAGAACCCGAATGTGTTTTTGTTTGTACTTAGGGTCATTGTTGGGCCAGTGATTTGTGAAAAATGCTTATGAGCTATACATTTATTATGACACACTTACAGGCCTTGCTCAGTACTGTTACATCGTGATAAAATGAGGCGACATCTGTTTTTAAGATGATTCCATGTGATATTTGGAATTCACTTTCTTTGAGGGCATTTGAGTTTTCTATTCATCAGATATAATTATTTCTGACACCCAACTAAGTGATACGTTTTCACAGAACTTTGCTAATGAGGGAATTCTAGTTATTGGTACCAACAATTAAGTTGATTAGGTTGTTGAGTTAATATCGTAAATTTTTCCAACCGAATATTTTTTTTTTACAGATCGAGAATTCATTCTTGAGCAAATTCGTTACTAATGGGTAATAAGATATTTGCTGAAATTACTTATTTTTTCACCTCAACATTTTTAACAATTCTAGCAATTCCCATTCATTGCCTCATGAAACCGCGGTGTAGTAGCGCACACAACCAAGGATTGTGCACTATTGGACGAAGATGCCCCACCAAAGTGCGTCAACTGTGGTGTGAACCACGAAAGCAGCAACCAATCCTGTCCAAAACGTACGGAGTTCCTGGCAGCCTTGGTAAAAACACCGGACCGTTCTGCACGAGAGCAGAACTTGACTGCAAACACACCACTCAGTGGCTGAAATTCGCCACTTCAGTTTCGTGCTTACAGATGAACCCGCAACGCAATGCACGCGACACGAGTGTACACGCTCGTGTATTGCTTCTGACACCGGGTCTGATTTTTGGAAAAATACACGAGCCGAGTGGCTACGATAACAAGAAAGCTCTCAACATACACCCAGTATGACACTGGTTGCCACGGATAGAGCAATGCTAGTTGGATGATTCTTAAAATTTGATAATTAGCTTATTGGTTTGTTTTCTTGGCTGTTGAGTGACGGGCGCATAAGTTGATTGAATTTAACAAGCACGGCTCGGTTAGAAAGAAAAAAATAAACCACGCGTGTATTCTGCAATCGGACAAAATCGGAAACACTCGGCTGTGGTGTTTGCCGAAGCATCAGTCACGGTGTCCAAAGCCAAACCACGAGCACTGACATTGCTGTTGTACCCTCCGGTGTTGGGTGTTAGCCTGGATGCACGGAGTCAAAGAGGCGAACATAATGCACGCACTAGCGTGGTGCAAAGTAGCTCGGCGTGCAGTGTAGTGTTTGGACATGGCTGGTTCCTGGTGAACAGCAAGTAGGCGACCACCAAGTCCCGGCCGCTGTCCTACCCGACCACCCCGATCTACGATTTAATTAAATCACCGCCAAGCGAACCACCCGTCTACCTCCGTTCAGAAACGGATCGTGGCATCCGCCCCCACGCTTGCTCCTTCTCCAGAATGGTGCAATATAGGTTACAGTACCTCCTCGCAACAACCTGCCGATGGATCGCTCCATGACTCGGAGCAAATGGTGAGGTTCGTTTAAGAGCTCTACCGCCTACTATGTTTCTGTCGATCGAAGGAAGAACAACTCAAATCCGCCACATCCGTGACGATGACAATCCTATCCTGCATCCTCATGCAAGCATGGACCGTAAACGCACCATCTGTCAAATTCGGTGACTTGCTTAACACGAAGGATATTGTCATCGCCATCACCACGAAAAGGCACCTCAAGCCTGAATTTAGTGTCCCAGGCTACTGGATTGTGCAACTTGATCGTTGCGCCTCTGATGCAGGTGGAGTAGCGATCGCCCTGTGCAACAACATCAACTGCCACATGCTTCCGAGCTTCCAGCTGCAGTTAATCGGAGCCATTGGAGTTTAGGTCAAATTTGCCGTCGACCCTGTCATCATCATCGTGGCCTATTGGCCCAACAATCCAGCACTGCTAACGGAAAACAACGATCCTGCGAAATGACATCCGCAAGTTAACTTGGAGGCTGGGGCAGTTTATCGAAGCCGGTGACCTGAATGCGAAACACGAAACCTGGGGGAACACCCGGCGCAACCGAAACGGCCTCATTCTACAGAGGGACCTGGAAGAGGGCCATTACACCATTTTGGGCCCAAAAATCCGGTTGACCAGATCCGCGTCCCCCTAAACAATTGATATTTTCCTCACCAAAATTAGGAACAACATCGTGCACCAGGAGTTTAACTTGGACCACTTGGTGGTGGTGGCCGAAGTTGGCTTCTCGATCAACGGCGGCTGAAAGCCACTCTAGTTAATAAAGATAAAAAAAATCTCAATCAACTGGCTGCGAATCACCAGATGGAACTACCATCACGCCGGATGGGAGAGGTTTTGACAACACGTGGACAAAATCGATTACGACATAAACCTTGAGTCAGTTGATGACATCAACATGTCCCAGTGATAAATCAGGTGATCAACTCTGTACCTATTGATAGATCCAATAAATAATCAATAAAGAACTGCGTAGCGCCACCCGAAGGCAATACCAGTGAACTGGTCTGCCTACTTTAAAAAGTCATCGTAATCGAATGACCGTAACAGATGACCAACAGAAACAACAATTTTACCGACAAGATCGCTCTCTGCCAGATTGTCCAAAGTCCATTCCAACATTGATCCCACTAGCCAGCAATAGCTCCAAGGATCGTTTGATAACTCCTGTAGAGAAGGCTCCCAAGTAGCACACTATGGTCAAAATTAGTTGTTGTAACTTGATTATGACTTAGCAAGTCATATTTATGTTATCCCAAAAAATGGCAACATGTGTGCTACTAGGGCTGCTGAGATATCTCAACACTTCGCCAGCTCCCACAATCTTCGGATAAAACATCGTCAGTCCACACAAAGCTGCCGTTAGCGAACTTGCAAACAACATCCATCTAATTCCCAACGACTCCTCCAAAGAGCTGGAGATCCCAGCTAATGAATTGTTGACCTATACCAAAAGATTTTGACAGTTTCATGAACTTGGAACTCAAGCACTTGAGCCCACAGTTTTACGATCATCTGGCGTTGATTTTAAACCACTGCCTGCGATTTAGCTACTTCCCTCGTGTTGAAAGTCAGCCAAAGTCATCCTCATCCAGAAACCTGGGAACTCAACATCTTGCTCGACGAACAATTTGGCTTCCAACGTGGCCGTTCAACAATTCACCAACTTAATCGAGTCATCAACATCCGCAGGGGGAACAAGTATGTAACTAAATCTTCTGCTATTGCACTTCCCGACATCGACGCCTTTCATAACGTATGGTATGATGGTCTTATGTACAAGCTAAAACGATGCAATCTTCCCATTTTTCTGGTGCAGATAATTAAAAATTATCTGTCGAACAGGACACTGCGTGTTTCACTGCATGGTGCAGATTCTGGTGTAGTTACAAGAGATCTCCGCCGGCGTTTCACAGGAAAGTAAATTAGGTCCACTTCTGTTTAACCTGTTCACCTCGGACATATCCCCGGTCCCTGAAAATGGATCTCTGTCGTTGTTTGCCAATAATACCGCAGTCGTCCACAATGGTAGGGTAACAAGAGCGCTAATCTCGAAACTGCAACGAAGTCTGAATGTCCTGTCAGAATGCTTCACTGAATGAATGATCTGTATCAACGTAGCAAAGGCCCAGATCATCCTCTTGCCACACTCCAATTCTCCCAGACTTGTTCTGTCTGTGGATTGTAAAATAAGCCTATAGAACACAACGGTAGAATGGTCCTATTTAACTGTCATTTTGGAGTTTCTCTAGAATGCACACTAGTTTTAAGGGAGCCGGTTGACAAACCTTTTATCAAGTATAACGTTCTGTTGAGGCTACTGTACTCATTGATCAATAGAAGGTCTACATTGTCCCAAAAAACAAGCTTGCTGTCTACAAGCAAATCATACTCAAATCATGCAAGTCTGGGCGAGTTGCGCAAAAACACATCACCTGAAATTTCAAAGTGTTCAGAATAGGTTCCTTAGAATGATCCTAAACATCCCTTTGAAGGACAAGAACATCTGAGGTTAGTTAGTCGAAGAGCGATTCAGTGAGTCTATCAATAGGTACAGAGCACCCTGCGTGACATCGAATGGCCAGATCATCATAAATCTGGTTTCCTATGTTTTGTTTTATCAAATTGTAGTTGTTGTTTAAGTAGGTGCCCGAGCAGGAGAAAATAACATATGTAAACCTAATTTTGATCTCGATAACTTAACAATTGGTATATTTTTATATAAGAGCACAACAGAAGAGGTGAAATACCTTACAATTGCAATGACGAAATGACGAATGACAAAACTTGTTGTTGGGGTTTCCTGGGAATATCGTATATTTAGGTAATATTTTGGTATTGTCTAACCTCAATTGAATATTCGTATTACATTGTGGGAATATTTTTATGGTATTATCCTCAGGTATTTTAGAACTGCAGCGCTCTTTAATACCAAAGCCAGTTATCAAGTTATTCGAGTTTGCTCGGGTAGATAGTTTATCAAATTAAAAAAAAATAATGCCCCAAGACTGATCTGTATTATAAAGCTAAAATGAAAATATTAAACTAAAAAAAACACACACACTAAAACAAAGCTGAAGTGCCTACTGGTCTGAACAACTTACAATGTTGATTAGAATGTAAGACAAAGAATGGAAACAAAGAAAAAAATTAAGTAGTAGTGGATGTTCCCTTCAGGTAAAGCAGTCGACACTGAAGAAGTCTGTCAGCCGCAGACACTCCCGTTTCATTTTACTCAATTTTTGAGTACAATATTATGCTGTCTCTTTTTCTCTTACGGAAATGATACTCAATTTTCTTAAAAAGTGGATCTATTCATAAAATTGAGTAGATCCACTTTTTACGAAAATTGAGTTACATTTCCGTGAGAGAAAAAGAGATATTATACAATTGTACTCAAACATTCAGTAAAATGAAATGGGAGTGTAGGCCTCACTGTCAAAGAATATGCTTTCTCTAGTGGAATTTGAAGGAATTTGCTCGTATTTATTAAGGATGGTTTGTTACACTGTTCAATTTGAATCCTGGCGAGTCTGTTTATTTTTTTTTTAAATTGAACAACTGAAGTCTACTTATCCGCTAGTGTTTTTAAAAAGTGTTTCCTGAAAATTGAATCACACAAATGTTTACACGTTCTACGATTCTCGATTCCTGGGAATAGCTTATAATAATGCCTGGGAATAGCTTATCGAGTAGTGATGACGGAAATCTGGGACATCACTCTCACTGAAATGTGCCCACATAAGCTTACAACTTTTCATCCCCTTGTCAAGGGCATTTCGTTTTCTCGAATTGCGAACCTGGGATTAATGAACTTCAACCGTCCCACCGAAATTTCATCCTAGACAAACATTGTACCGCATTTGAAAGGTTATGATCTCAAAAATGCATTGGTGATGGAAAAACCAGGCTCCAGTAACATTGTCCACCGGGAATCTGCTACAATGGGAAGGAAATTATAATTTCGATGTGTGAACAGAATAGCAGACTTAACACTCCAGACTAGTTGTTGAGGGTTGCCGTCTTCGACAAAGTTTCTCAGTATGTCATTTGTTGTTTTGTGATATTATCATATTAGTTCTAAATCATGCCGCAGAGATGGCACTGCTGTCTATATATTTGTCAAATGAAGTGCTAGAGAGTTACCGTCTTGCTCAAAGTTTCTTATTATATCATTTGTCGTCTTTTGGCATTATCATATTAGTTCCAGATCATTCCGTAGAGATGGCGGACTTATTTCCAAATAAAGCGCTAGTGAGTTGTCGTCTTCGGCAAAGATTCTCATTATATCATTTATCATCATGTGAGATTATCATATTAGTTCCAGATATTGCCGCAGAGATGACATCGCAGATCTTTCAGTAATGGAGTTGCAGTCTATGTTAGTCAAATGAAGTTTGAGAGAGTTGCCGTCTTACGCATAGGTTTTCTGTATGTCTGTATGTCGTCTTTTATCTTTATCATTATTTAAACCATATGTAGTTCTAGAGAGAGATGCCATCTTCAGAGAAGTAATTGAATTTGACGAGGATCGTCTTATGATATGGTCATATTGGTTCCAAATGTTGCCTCAGAAATGGCACTGCAGTCTATCTTAGCCTAGTTGTAAAATAATGCTGTGTTCGAAAAGTTTGTTTAGTATGTAATATGGAGGCATGTCACCTAATCATATTTGTTGCTGATAGTGCTGCAGAGAAGTAGCTTAAATAACTTTTTAATTGTTGATTTTTTGTATTCTCCCAATGCGCGGAGTAACAATCTATGATAAAATTTTTCAGAAACAGATAATTTCCCATCGACATGAAAGGCCCTAGGAGTGGACAGTCATTTATTGCTATAAAGGATAGAAATGAAGAGAAAGAAATGATAGTTCCGTGTAGCGTAACGGCAGGCTTTGAACATTGAAAGATACAAGTTTGAAAACGAACGGAGGGCATTTGAACGGTAGTATACCGATTGGGCACATAATCTTTCACCAAGCTACCCTCAGTGCAGGGTTGGTTATATTAGTCAAATGAAGTTCTAGTTAGATACCGTCTTCGACAAAGTTATTGAATATGTTGAAGACCGTGATTTGTTATAACAGGAAATCGGAGATCTTACAATACAGGGTGCGGCAGAAAATAATGCGATTTTTTTTCTCTATTTCTTTCAAATCACATTTTCAACTAATTCAAGCAATAATATCAACATTTTCGAAAGCAGTTATATTTATAAAGTCCTTTTAAACAAATTTATTTAATGTGTCCTCCATTTTTATTAATAACATCCTCGAGCCGACGTTGGAAGCCAGAGCATGCCTTTCGTGCGTAGTCCTCCGACATTGACTGCCATGTGCGTGTTATGGTTAACTTCAGGGTTTTCACACTAGGGTGTGATGTTTTGCAGGCTCGTGCTCCAACATATACCCAAATCGAATAGTCCAACGGATTAAGATCTGGGCTTCTAGGGGGCCACAAATCCTTCAGCCAAATCTTCATGTTATCGTTTAACCATTGTTGGGTTTGATTGGACGTGTGACACGACGCTCCATCCTGCTGTAGGACAACGTTTTGGTCCTCGGAAAAGTTGGTCTTCACCCAGGGAAGCACTTGGTCCTTTAAAATACACTTCGGTATTGATTTTAACTCCACTATTAGTGAAAACAGGCGGCATTTTCAATCCATTGAACGCCACCAAGCCAAACATCATGACACCAGCCGGATGTTTGATTTGAAATTTGAGTTTCACTTTTTCCGGAACGTTCTCCATTTTCTGCGGCGAAATGAACCGGTCCGTCCGGCTGTTGGCCATAGCGTCGATGCTGAAAAGCTTTTCGTCGGAGAACCGGATTAGCATTTTTTCCTTCTTCAACAAAAAAAGCAATCCTTTGGAACGAGCCACTCGTAGTTTCTTGACCCGGTTCGTAATCAAGTGGAGTTTCACTCTGGCTCTGGAAGATGCATGCAGGTCTTCTTTGATGATTTTCCGCATGGATTTCTCCGAAATATTGATTTCCTTTGCAAGTTTTCTTATGGAACGCACCGGGTTGCGAGCAATTTTTGCACGGACCGATTTGATGACGTTTGGCGTGCGTGTGAAGTGCGGACGTCCGCTTCCCGGCTTCCGCTGCTTAGAATCATTCTGCAGGGACTTTTTTAAGCGGTAAACTGTTGCCAAATGGCACCCTAGCCCCTTGACAATCTCTTTTGGCTTCTACTGGGCGAGCAACAAACTGGTGATCACTTCTTTCGCGAATATTTTGACGAATTTGCAATAAAACAAATAGAATGTTTGGATACAGCACTTGAAAGTAAACATAAAAAAATACACTTTCGACAGAAGTTAGTCACTAGCTAAACGAATTAACCCAATATTCAAGTTTGATCATTTTCGCATTATTTTCTGCCGCACCCTGTAGTATATTTCTCAAGTTATTCATGTTAAGGGCCTGAAAGCCATTTGTTTATACCCAGGTAACCAATAAGCATTTGCATATGCAGTAAAACAACCCTAAATCTGCATTTCAGATGCGACAAGCATTATATCAGCATTTTATGTACTATCTGTCGTAGAGTTGGATTTAAAACGCTATTTAAATGCTTGTAGTCTGTAATAAGCATTTCGAATGCAAAATAACATTTATTAAGTATTATCATAGCATTTCAGAAAAGCAGCCATATATTGGGCCATAAGTGGCATTTATGTGGCATTTAAGATGACTCAAATGCTTAATAGGCTGCCGTAAAGACGCTTTGGAACTGTTTATTGGTTACCTGGGTAAAGACTTTAACTGTCGATTTCTCTTGAATCTTAAATCACTCTTGGAATGAAAGCAGTATCTGGTAGAAGAATGTTAGTTCTACCATATGAAGTGTATGTAGAAGAGTTCTCGTGATCAACGTTTAAACCAAATAAAGCTCTAGAAAATATCTGTCTGGTACAAATTGATCAGAATGTTTAATTGTGCCATTTGACATTATGATTCTACTCCATTCAAAACTACGCTTCATACTAACAAATTATACTGAATATCTAAATGTTTTAAACGATTTCAAATTTGGAATTTTACAAAATCCCAAAGGTGGTCAAAATACTTCGCTAACAATTTCAGGTGTTTTCGTTCGATTTTTGATTGAACTGATTTCGAACGATTCTTGCACTGAAAAACCGAACGGAAAACATCGATTCAAAATATAATTTTGATTCTCACACCAACCAAAGACGGCAACTCTCTAAGACTGTCTTCCAAATTTGCGCATTAAATTTCATTTTATCTAAACTTGAAAGATGCAAAAAAAATTGATTAATCGATTAAAACCCCTAAGGTGTCTGTCAAAATTGAACTGCCGTCCGTCGGAAATAAGTCAGCTCGAGTAGCAGACTTAATCGATAATAATCCAACTGTCAAGTTTAAGTGAAAATTAAAATTATTAGGCGAATTGGAACACATCCTTAAGCTTAATTTGACATAGATATACTCCAACGCCATCTTTGCAGCACGGTTTGGAGCTAATATGATAATATCAAAAGATGATTCGTTGCTCATTGAGAAACTTAGCTGACGTCGCAAATTATCTACAATGAGTCTGGAATGTTTTATATGCCTTTCTGTTAACATAGCCAACCTAAACCTGCGTTCCCTTTGTAGCAGATTTCCGGGGGACAATATTACCGGAACCAGTTTATTTTGTTCCTATGCATTTTTGAGATCTGAACCTATCACATGGTGCACAACCATTCACTCTAAGTTGAAATTTCGAAATTCTACTAAGAGTTGAAACCCCGGTCAATATTGACCCTAATGTCTTGTGTGTCACTTGTTTGGACAACCACTTAAAATTGATTTAAAAAAAATACATTGTTATGCAAAAATGTAGCATTCCTCAAAATATTAAAATGTTCAGTCCAATTGATTTAAAAATAAGAAGAGATAGCGTACAATGAAATTGCGCCATGTGTGAAATTGGCCCCAATATCTTTGAAAGGTTAAAGTTGCTCTTTATCATGGCAGCCTGAACAGCTCTTTATCAATAAATCTCGGAAATATGCGCTGTTTTTGATCACCACAATGTTCGTGATAATGAACAGCTTTAACCTCGAGTCTGGTTGTTTAACAAAAACAAACTCAACAGCTTGTTCCAACGCATTCATTTTTTCCTCGTTTTCCTCGAAAACTTTCGAACAATACTGTTTTAACTTGTTTGCATTCCATTAGTAATTCACCACCCAAATGACCGCAAATGGATGCCTTTCAACCATAATTCCTATCCCTCTGCCGTCCTAGTCAAACAGATTTGGGAGAAACCCAAAATCCAATTACAACTTCCCTTCCCCAGGAGGGAATTTCATATCCCACGTGGATTTTCTTTTCGTCTGCAGCCATAAAAAAAAAGAACTCAAACACTGACTGTGCACTGTGCAAAAATTCCAATTAATTCCAATCGTCCGGAGCTAAGCTTCGATTTGCCATTACTCTCCACCCAGTCACCGGTTCTAATTTCTTAGGCCTAATATCTCATCTCCTTCCTAAGCAGCCGCCACTTTTGTCTCTGCCAAACCGCTCACGAAAAGCACTGACGGCTTGAGTTGAAGATGTTTACCAAATGGATAATGCTCCGGCTGCTCATCGGCAGCACCAGCAGGCAGAGATACATGATCCGGTCCTGCCATTTTTATGATGAACCATTCGCCAGTTGCATGCATTCTTAAAAAAAAACTGACCGATGATGATGATGATGGACCAAGCAAGGTAAACGAGAAAGCGCAGGTCGATCTTGTTATGAATAACTAATTTTCTGTTTACTCATTTGCCTTTTTGGCTCTCATTCCCCACCTCATTGTCGGCTCTATTGACACGGGGTCTCAAGGAAGTAACCCGCACCGGTTGATGATGCCGCGCACCTTTTTCCCTGCGTCAGGTCGAGACCAAAAGTGGAAGAAAAATGCGAATATTGGTAATTAATGAATAAACAAAGGATGATGATTTTCGGAGCCTTGCTTGGCATTGCTCTTTTCCTGACCACCGATCGCCGTGCTTCTCCGTCAGGGGTCGTTTCCGAACATATGTTTGTGCATGGGCTTTTTGGGATGAAAGGGATTTTTGATTTGTTTACTTTTTGGATTTTCGAACGAAATGTTAGAACTGAGTCTCGATTGTTTGGTTTTGGATTTTGTGTTTTTTGTGTCTTCTTTCGATCTTCCGCTCTGATGGTTGCCGTGTTTTGATAGAGGTTTATGTTCTATACTCTACAGGAGGGTTTGGAAGAAAAGTAATTAATTTTTGGTTGAACCGTGAAAACCACTTGCTGAGTTCCAGGTTAGAAAGGATCATAAATCTGATGATGCGACGGTTTTGTATTTTTGCTGCGGAAAGTATTGTTTTCAGTCCTTTGTTTCATATGAGTTCAACAATTCGTACACCTCATATTCTAATCTGTAAGCACTCGACACTGAAGAAGTCTGTAAGTAGCAGACGAAATAGGCCTATCTGCCAAAAGATAAGCTTCTAGTAGAATTTAAAGGAATTTGCTCGCGTTTACTAGCAAAAAATGTTTCAATGTTTTATTTTTTATTTGTAAAAAGTGATCAAATGAAGTGTTAATTTGAAATTATCCTAGTTTCCTAATCACAATCGTTCTACTAATACACTTAAAAAAGTTTTTCTTTTAAAGTGTTTTTCAAAACATCGTTAATTTTTAATCTGCTCCTGTTACGGATGCATGTCAATTTTTATTTTGGTAATTTTTGTTTTACTCCTTCAAACAATGTTGATTTGACTACGGCTGCTGCTAATAATTTAATGCATCAGTTGCAAATAGTAGAACTTCCCAACAAACATCGGTGTTGAATTAGAGCTTGTTCAAGCAAATTTGGAGAAGCTATTCAGCTGTTTCTTCTAGAATAGCTGAATAGCTTCTCCCAAATTTGTTTGAACAAGCTCTAATTCAACACCGATGTTTGTTGGGTTGTGACCTAAATATTTATTCTTAGCGCAACCTACACAAACAAAGTGATGAGTTTAACAGACGCGTAAAATGTCACCCCAATTGCAAGCCAAAGCAAGCGAAAAAAAACTAAATTGTTGAGATTCTTTTACAGACGACATACACTCTGTCCAACTTCTATAAGACCACCCCCAAATTAAAATCAACTATAATAATAATCATCAATCAAAATAATAACAAACCATCATATATAATAATAATAATAATAATAATATATCAGGGTCAATGTGCGTATTTTTGTTGAGTGCATAGCAAGTTATTGTTTGTCTTGGATTTATTTTGATCAAAAATTCCTTCTATTACTTTTGTAGTAAGATTTTATTTTATATTTTTTAGGTGTTCAGTTGTCAGACCATTTCAAATATTACGCATTTTTATTAAGTAAAACTTATAAAAATCAGCATATTGAAAGTTAAAAAATCCGTAGCTTTGCTTTTCGATTAATGACCTTAAAAATGCGATTTGGCATACTGTTTACTAAATTCAGTAGAACAGATTTCTAAATTTTGTCCAATTCTGTCGTAATAGTGGACTTCAGCTCATGGCATACTGCATAAATCCTGCGAACCAAAATCCCCTACAGGTTTTCGACTGGATTTAGGTCAAAAGAACGCGCTGGCCAGTTGAACAAATCGAGGTTTTGGTTCCTGAGCCATTGCTTTGTTTCCTTGCTGGTATGAATAGCGGTATTATCATGTTGGAACGTAAACTTCTTCCGACGATATTTGCGTAAAAAATGCAGAAGATGTCCTTCAAAAATACTGATGCAGTCTTTACTATTCATTTTGAAGGACGTGAACGCTATCTTCAGCTTCCCGGCTGCGCAAAAGCCTACCAAAACTATGCACGAGCCACCCCCGAATTTCAGAGTTGAAAATATTGTTCCTCCTTTCTTAAATCGCGCCAATATCCGTTGAAGCCGTCCGGACCATCCAGGTTGAACTTATTTTCGTCGCTGAAGATTGTCTAAACATGTTAAAAAAAATCAAGAATAATTTTACCGGTTTTAAAGCCATAGTGGAATATTAAACGTTCTGAAAAATAACTTATAACCAAAGCTTACCAAATCCCACTGTCGATTCATGTGAGCTTTTGCAAAACTCAGCCGTTTCTCAACATGAGAAGCTGTAAGGTTAGGAGCTTCAACCTTTTTAGCCCTTTTAATATGAGGGCTTTTCACTAAAACCTGACGAGCTGTCTCCCAGCAAACCATCAAATGCAAAGATTGCTTGATTTGCCTCAAGGATTTAGTCGAGTGCGAAGCTGTTTTAACTATCTCCCTCTTCTCGAGATCGGTTAGCTTTATTTTCGGTGACCCTTTTTTGATTTTTCCGTATCCTTCAGGATTAGCGAATAATTGCGCACAACTTGATGGGACCGGCAAATTCGCCGTCAGATTTCCCTTATTGACACTTTTTATTGGTGAAATGCCTCAATTATTCACTTCATTTTTTCTCCGTGAGCACTTTTCCTTTGGGCATTTTGATGCAGCAAAATGAAAACACGTGAATCTGTCAATGAACTTATACAAAGATAGCTTGAAAATGACTAACACATTTCAACATCTGTGTTGTCGATAAGGCATATCAAATCACAAGTTTGTAACATTCTGGTCACATGTAATCTAAGTTAATCATCTGTTATTGCATTGATTGTTTTATAACGTTTCTATACAATTAGTACGAGGTGCGTTCGGTTGACCAGTAACCTAACATATTACAAGCGTTCTTATTGTAACCATTGCGCAGCCAGTTTTATTTTTTTTTTAAACTGCATCATAAGTTACAAGTGCTACTTGGGTCTCGTAGATAACGTTAAACCGTTTAAGTCATTTGTTGGGAATGTAGAGTCTTTGAAGCCGCGATATTGATTTGTGCAACTTTGATATTAAACGAGCTAAACATTTTCTATCCAACCTTCACCTACGATTGCTCCACCTCAGCGCTAAGATAATAGCTACGTAGATAATACTTCATAAGTGCACTTAGCGAAATAAACTTTTGATTTTCATAAGAATGCATTGAGATTTTATTGCCACAAGAAATCAGTATGAATTTCATTATTTGCCTTATGAAATATAATTATGTTGAAAAATTAAAGGTGGGTTATATCAGGGATATAAACGCTAAGCACACGTGGAACCGCGTTGGTGTATAGTAATGATGGTATGATCTAACTTATACATACCACAACACATATAGTTGGTTATTGAAAGGTTTTAAATTTAGAATGTGAATATAAATGTGGTTGTATAGTTGATTAACTGTTAACTCTTTTCAGTAGTTTTGGGGTCCAGAAACAAACCGGTTTGATCTTGTGATGGCTCTGGGGTGGTTTATGCAAATTCTACTATCATCATGTTCCAGATGTTCATAACTCCGAAGGCTTGGTTGGTAATTTTTAGCCTTTAACTAAAAATATATAATAGCTTCATGATGATCCTGAAAAGATATTGTATGATTGTATTGTTCTTGTTCTTGTTAAAGTATGAGCATGCATGTTTGTTAGAATGTATCTTTAATTTAATATCTTCTTTAAATGAAGTGTATGTTTGTTAACACGTAACAAGTTTAAAGAAAAACAGCAAACTATTTGTATGAAAAAGGGCAGTGTAATGAGATTGAATACATGTTATTTCATGTCCCGGTAACTAAATTAAATGACGATTGGAGGAACGCGGGCCATCAAATTGTGAGTTAATGTTTTGTCCTAAGTACAACTATGTCCATGCCGTTCGAGGTCGAGTTCTAGCGCTTAACGCGACCGGACGTGTTTTTTCCTCAATGCGATCGGGCAAGTCGTTTACGCTTTCGGACGTTGACAAGCAGACAAGGGTTGATGCTGGAGGAGATGCGAAGATTTTCCTCTTATTATCGAGTGCTGGACTTAAAAGTACTTGCAGTCGTGATAGAGTTTTTTTTGTGTTTTGTTTAGCACACACAAAACGGTGGAAAAGTGAAGAAGATTTTGCCAGCCATATTGACCATCGTTTGGTTCCGGGGTGTAACAGTGCGTGGTGTGTGTAGGTTTGTTAGTGTTGAAAATTAAATTAGGTTCTAACGATGTTGAGAAAACCTATGGTTTTGTTCGTGATAGTCTGCGATTGATAGTTTGTTCACAGATATGTGCAAGTGAATACGGGTTTAAACGTTCAGCTAAGTATTGTTTTCGAAATAGTCTATGTAGTAAGTATGTAGTTTAAAAATGATTGGTCAGTTGGTGGAGATTCATTGTATTAAATTTTTTCTAACTGCACGTCTGCTGTAGATGTTTTAGTTCATTCGTGACGGTATCTTGCGGTGAGAGCGGATGCGCATTTTTCTGCCTCCCTCTCTTTTCTTCTGCTGTGAGTTTTGTGCGTTTTCGTGCTAACGGAAAGTGAGTTGGATTATTAGTCGTGCAGGGATATGCGTCGGAAGGGGAGAAAGGCATATGAAATAAATTCTTCCAGATAAAGGGTTTTCCTGGGATTCAACTATTACTTTCATACATTACCCTTCTCTTGTAGATTTTGCGTGTTCTATGTGCAGCTTTATGACGATTAGTCCACGCTCACTTGTGTACCATCTGAATCCAGTGAGTGGAAGCGGGAGGAGGATAGTATTGTTAAGTTCCTGTGGTATTACGCAGGATTTTTCTTCGAACAGTGTCTAACAGTGCTTTGTGAAATGAATAATAATAATAATAAATACATGTATGTCTGTTATGTGTGGACGTCTTCTCAATGCTGGTTCGTCAGAATTTGCACGTTCGATGTATTTATTTCAGTATTTTGAGGCTCAGCTTCGTGTTATTGATAAATATATTAGATTTACGCTTCTTCAGCATGAAAATATATTTTATCTTCAGCTTCGAAATTGAGGGTATTTGGAAGTTTTAACCCTCCTATCCCATGCTGTGTGGAATGTATGTTGTTGCTGCTTGTTGCCGAGTTCACGTTCTTATATAAAATATCATTTTTATATTTAGTCAATTGATGATACTACTGAAGCCTTTGATGAGAGAGTGATCAGCTTAGATACAGATATGAATTCTCATATTATAATTTTTCAATGATATTATTTTATTATTTCATATAATTATTATCTGTTATGCTATGATATGATGATATGTTGTTACCCTGAGATCCATTACAAATGGTTCTTTCGATACAAGCAAACGGATCAGCACATCAAAATTTAAATATACTATTCTTTATATGATATATAACTCCAAATTCCAAAGTTTTGTATAATAATCTTTAATTCATTTTTTAATGCTCGTTACTTAAATATATGTCAACTTTCAGGTTCATAATGAATAGTCAAGTTTTTTAATACAATTGCAGCTGGACATCAATCTGCGAACATGTAATTCCACATATATTTTTTTTATTATTTTGTATCATATATTTTGTATTTTTTATACTATTCTCTATGAAAATACATATTGATCTAACAGTTGCATCACAAATCATTTCCATTTATCATTGCTAAGGTTTCATGATTTATGTTAGTATTGTCTTATTATTTTGACATTATAGATTATATACTTTTAATTATTGTCTTATTTGTCCAGCGATGATTTTGAGCCGTTCTTCTCCTTGTCACGATTTAGAAGTATCTAGTGCCTTGACTACAAGAAGCTGCAACTGAAGCTGCGTTACACTTTTGCAGTTAGTTCTGAATGTGTTTTTCATTTTTGCTGCGTCGGATTGGACGTTATACAAATCTGAGCTAGATCTAGTGGAGTGGCGGGAAGTGGAGTTGCGTTTGGAAATAACTGCAAATCTGACTCATGAAGCCCATTACTTATTCAATAATCTTGTTATGATCATTGTTGTTATTATTATTGTTCTAACATTACTTGACAGATAATGTATATTATTTTTAATCTCAATTACTCTCTAATACCTTCTCCATACTCCTCTTTTTAAACGTATATAGCGCCTTCAATACATGAGGCTGAAAAATCTGCGGAAGACATTCGTACTTAGTTCTGAAATACGATGATGTTTCCTTGTTGATTTATTATTCTTCTTCACAGGCTCGACAGTTAGTGTTACTAATTTTAACAATTTTAGCAACCATGGACCAGCATTTTGATATTAACTATTGCTTCTGATTGTATTATGTTTAATGGTTTTGACAACTGCGACATGTTATTGCTCCCGAGAACCAGCAGAAAGGAAATTTCGACATGCAAGGTATATAATTTTGAAAACATACAGAACAGGCGACCAATTTTTTCGTCTCAAATTACATACTCATTATATATACTTATCTCATTTATATATATATTCCATATTTGATATATATTGCATGAACATTATTATATCTCATTAATTTAAAACATATAAATACTGGGATGGGAGGGTGCATCAGGGCATCATTGAAGTTTCAATTGGACAATGGAGTGGATGGCCAACCGGAGTCTAGGAGGGGATGTGTCTATCATGCATGATTGATACATTCCACTCCAACAGTTGAAATGAATTTGACGCGCCTTTCTCAAACAAACCATCTAGTGGAAAGCTTAATTGAATTGCGTATTTTGTTATTCGTTTTATCGGATCATATTGTTGGAAGGAGATTCTCTTATTCCCGCAGGTTTCGCGCCTGTATCTCTGCTAACGGGCCCGCCCAACCCTTTTTGGCCCTTCATCCAGCAGTATGTTGAATTTAAAACGGTAACAAAGCATGATCTTTCTGTTAAGTGGAACCGCATGCAGGGCAAGGCCCACGCTAGGATGGTGGCTTCATACATACATACATACATACATAGTACAACTATGTCCATGCCGTTCGAAACAATAAGTGAAACTCATTTTTTGGCAAATCAGTCTCTAAAATGTAGACCCGAGGCGATAACCAACACTCACAACTCAGCACCTACCCGTTCTTGCGTTGTCACCCCTACCACAGGCCAGCTGACGGTACCGGGTGGCAATCCGTTGTGCGAACCCTTAGCTGAGAACTAATGTCGAAAACTCAAATCATTTTGGTTTGCCTCCCAAACTTCATACTAGCGTTCAATAGCATAGCTAAGAAAGAGGAGAGTCACGAAAATGCAGAACGAAGCAAAATTCGAAAGAGAGAACGTGCTTCAATTGAGAAGACACCAATTATTGTGCAGCTATAGCCGTATTAACCATGGAATGAAACCTAGTGAAATAAAAAGAAGAAGGCATTTCCAACCATTTGTTACCCGTTTTTGAGGACCCGGAAAGGGAAAACCATATTTTCAACCTGTTCATATGCACATTTGCATGGGAGCAAACGAAGGCCATTTTTAGGTAAAAGTTTGAACTACTTATACTAACAGCGCTTAATTAAAATTTAAGTGCAACATTTTTTTGTAAGTTTCTTTGATCAAGTGGTGTATGAATTGAGGCATTCTGTAAAGTCAAATTAGAGTACAAAGCATTTAACAATTTGGCGTAATGCTTCCATTTTTTAAAATTCGGTATAAAAAAGAAAAACGTAGTCCTACGTTAGAAATAAAAATATGGAACAACCTGGAATCGAACCGTGGACGTTATATTTACGGGTCCAGTGGTTTGATCATTAGTCTGTATCAATGCATGTTAAGAGGAATGAAGGCGTACAAAAATAACGTCGCGTAAAACAAAATCCATTCATATAAACGCTCATGACATTTAAGAGCATCACTCATAAGTTGTACCTTGTAAAATTCTTAAGTTTATTAGCCTGAGTGAATGACTAAGTTTAATAAATTTCACCTAGTAACCTGCGCAGTTTTTATCCTCCTAGCCACAAAAAAGTGTGATAACTAAGTAAGTAAGTACATTTGTAAGACAATTCTATTATTCACTCATGATTCATGAGGTACTCAAGAAAAGGGTCGTTTGGTTTGAATGTTGGTATGAAAACGATTGAGTTGGCTGTGAATGTTGTTTTGACATGATCGACCTGCTGGAAACCATGGCGGTATAGATTTTTAAGTTATAGTTAATGTTTATTTTCATAATTGGATAGCTTTGCAAGAATTTTCAACTGATTGATGCAAAAATCTCTAAAATTAATGAGTTCCTTGCGCTCAGTGTTTCGCTTTTTCCTGATGTATTAGAACAGGTGACCTCAATGTCTCCATGGCTCGTCCGACTTCGGGTCAAGTAGGGAAGCGGTAAGAATGTGTTGACGTGATGCTCGCTTTGAAGGAAGCCGTAGAATCCACTACACTTCCACGAGAATTCACTGTAATGTAGCATAAATGGTTGGGTTTGTAGCAGGATCTGTTTTAGTAAACGGTGTATTGAATAATGTCGAATAATATGTTTTACTTTGTTCCCGGTTCGTTCTCTGTATAGAGATGAACAATGATATTATTCAAATTTTGGCACCGTTTTAAATCAATATTAAGAATGCTGTTGGGACCAGAGAATACAAAAATACGTTAAGGTTGAGAACTGCTTTAAACCAACAGTAAGGATGCTTTGGGGCCTCTTACAAGTGTTAGTGGTTTATTTCAACGGAATATAAGGGTATTTTGATATTTTTAATTTGACATCCGATTTGAACACGCAGTAAGAATGCTGTTTGGTTCACTCACAAGTACGTGGTTTATTTCAGTAGAATACAAAAATATTTTCAAACATCGAGTTTAAACCGATTCAATCCATCAGTGAGGTGCTGTTGGGGTCACTCACAAGTGTGGATGGAACGGACAGAGAACTTCCCTCCAACGAAACGTTCCTACTACAGGGCACGTACATTAAGAAATATAAATAAGGATCCATCTGGTGGTTTGTTAAAAATAGGGTAAGCAAACTTACTGAAGACTGTCGAAAGTCATTTAGCGATGTGCTGATCTTAATGTGACGATTTCCATAGAGGAAGGTATATTTGTCATCCATCACATGGGCCAGATAACCACGAATCCCTTATCCAGCCTCACTTCATCTGGCACCCTCTATTCCCCCTTTACACTTGGGTTTAAATAATGATAAGTGTACGTCTTGAGTTTGTTTATGCTTCTTTATATTCTCTGTTAAAAGGGTAAACATATCCACTATTTAACATTTTCTAACTACAACATGTTGTCAGCATTTTATTCATCAAGTGCGAATATGAGCTCCATAGCTATGACAATAACAGTCGTTGTAAATACTTCCAAGTGATAATTTGCTCTAGAATTCATTCGATTTGACAAAACCAGTGAGCCAAGATTATCAGGGTATGTTGACTTCACTCTGGAGCTCTCAAGTTGTTATCGGGTTGGTTTGACATCTCTTTGTTTTGGCTAAGAGCTGCCGTAGATCGATATTCCAGTGACGAACTGGACTCTCAGGGCATCCAACAGAGATTCTCTAAACTCACATGTTCGGGTGCTGGCCTACAAACTAATTATAGGAGATGTAATGTTTTGTGGCGCAAGATTGGCTTTGAAGAAATCAATCTTGACGTCGTCCGGAGTCATCAAAAAGGTGACACTATATTGGCCAATTTTTTCCCACCAGGCATACATTTGACCTTACATTTTCATCCTTACAACTCCGTCTTACAACCCGGCCATTGAAGTATTATACGTCTTTATCAATACCTATAGGTACACACTACCAAAATGTCATGTAAATTTCTGTCCCTTGAAACTGACACATGCAAACGTCTTTTAGCACTTAAGAAAGAAATTAAAGAGATGAGAAAATAAATAAAATAAAAACGAAACTTTAAGTCCTTGCTGTGGTATATCTAGATTTAATTAAGCCAATAGTGTTACCAAAAATCACTATCCATTGTCAGTATTAGAGGATGGAACTTTCAAAAATTGATCAAACATGATTGAGTGCACACTGATTAGTTTATTATATCAATGATCAATACTTATTTCTTTTTGAAGTTCATCGTCTACAAAACACAGGAAATTTTTTTTAAAACGTTTGACCTGGGAGCTGCTTGAAATCAGCCTTGACGTATGTTTCATCGTCCATCACGACGCAATCAAACTTGGTCAACAAACTCGTGTACAACTTAGGCGCTCTTCCTTTGGCTGTTGTGTTTTTTTGCTAGAACAAAGTTGTGAAGAGAAAGGTTAGGATTGCGTTTGAAAATTGCAGGTTTCTTATGACCCTGGCTTCCTGGCAGTCGTCAGAATTTCTCCAAATACTTTTAAAACATTCGTGATGGTTAATTTGACAATATTAAGTGATTTTGCCATGTCGGCGTGGGGACGATTTGGATTTTGCTTATGCGCGTGCAAAATTTTGATACGCTGCTCTTCTTGGTTGGACGCCATTTTGACAACTGAATAAAAAATGACATAAACAAAGAAGAGTTGACATTTTGTACGCACGATTAAAAAACCTACGTCGTATTTGAGGCGACAAAATTTTGACCGTTCCATCCTTTATTGATTGTTCTGTAGCTATACAACTATGGTCCAAATCACAGTGAAGCCACACCTGAGATTTGACAGGTACTGGTGCCTTTGTGTTCAGAAATTTGTGTGTGGGTAAAAAGGACGGGGAACATGACGGTTATTGCTACCTCTTATATTCATATGGTCAAACATGAGGTTTGCTTTTTCCGTGCAATAGCGGTGAAACAATCAATATTCAAGAATGTACTTAAAAATATATTGTAGATTAGATTGTAATGTTACCATGTGCAACATTTCGTCACCATCTATCTAGTGGTTATCGAGATGGCTTCCAAGCAAGAAGTGCTTCGACAATAAATTATTGGTACGGTCATGGAAAATCCAGGCCAGTCCCGCAGGAGTATTGAGAAACAGTTGGGAATCGACAATTCGACCGTGTTTCGTGTGGTAAAATCGTTCAAGGAGACTCAGATGACCTAGCGGCGAGCGGCGATTCAGGACGTGGCCAAGAAGGTCAATTCTTCTGTCTAGTTTGTCCAGCAGACAATGAAGTGGGCGCACTGCATCTCTTCAAGGTAACAAAAGTGTGTAGCCGAACCAATGACGGTGCCCAAAAGGTGGCTCCCGTGCCAGGAAGCTGTACCACGAGTTGTTGGTGCAGCCGAAATGCATCGTAATGGACGATGAGACGTACATTAATGCGAACACCAAGCATATCCTCGGCCTAGAGTTTTTCGTCAGCAGGTCTCGTCTAGATGTTTCGGAGAAGTTCCGAAAGAATAAGGTCGACAAATTTGCCAAATAGTACTTGGTGTGGCTGGCGATCTGTGGGTGTGACAAATTCAGCAAGCCGTACATAACGAGCGGTACCATCAACGGCCAAATATATAAATAAGAATGCCTCCAGAAGTGACTGCTGCCCTTCCTCCAGTCCCACGAAGGTGCCACTCTGTTTTGGCCGGATCTGGCATCGTGTCATTACGCAAAACCGGTGATGAAGTGGTACGAAGCCAACGATGCTGTTTATGTGTCGAAGGAGGCAAATCCGCCAAATTCGCCAGAACTTCGCCCAATAGAAAAATTCTGGGCGATTATGAAGGACAAACTCCGAAAAATAGGGAAGGACTTGAAAACGAGAAATATTTGAAGAAACAATGAATGAAAATGTGTTAGCAAGATGCCGCAAGTGTTGCACAAGATTTGATGGGTAGCGTTAAGTTCAAGGTGAGGGCATTTTGCCTAGGAGAGGAGGTCAGATAAACCCACGTTTCAACGACATAGGTAATATGTGTTTATTGAGTCCCTGAGAGTTTCATTTTTTTTCGAGATCAATCTTTAGTGATGTGGTCTGTTTTGTTAGTTTTGTTTGACGGCTGTGACATTTACCAGCTCTGTTCACAACATACTTTTTTTTCATTTGACTGATATGGCTATCAGTCAAATTTCGGTTTCCGGGTGCTCGTCTGATCTCGACAAACGCCTCGAAAAATGTCGAACTCAACCCCCGCCATTATAAGTGACTATGGCCAATGTTGATCAACAAAACCGCTTCACCTGATTTATTATACTCTTTGATCACATTCGATTCGGCTCGTTGGTGACAGTGAAGTTTTTGTCTAGCCCATTAGTCAATTATGAACGACATCAGACAGCCACTGACTCCGGGACAACCTTCCTCATCTCAATAAAACATAAAGCTGTAAAAGAAATCTCAAATCCCAAACCCAAGCCATGTTTGCATCCGATCACCGTTCGATCGCGGCCCGGTCAAAATCAATCGCTATGGTCAATAATTTTCGGCGTTTCTTCTTTGTTGTTCAAATTCTCCGTCCGTCGGGGGTTCGGTATTTTGGCAATTGCGTGAGGAAATCCAAACGACAAACACCTCCGCATTTGATCCCCAGGGCCACGCGAATAGAAGTCGTATTTATTTTTCGAGTTTCTTTGTTTTGCGGGCGATCGGTTCAAGCCGAGAAAAGTCAACTTGTCTTTATCGGAAATTTATTAAAATGAAGCGGGGATGAAGACAGCTTGGGAGAATGATGATCGTTTCGGCAAATGATGATGGTCATGGCGGTGATGATGCTGTTTGTTTTTAGCTTTACTTGTTCGGAAAAGTTTGGGTTCCATCAACTGTCATCACAAATATCTCAGTTTTATGGGGCTGCGGACGCTTCTTGCCTTCGGCTCTCACAAGATAAATTCCGCTGGTCAACGACCGCCTTTGGATGGGGGAAACAGCCGAGTAAAGCTTTCAGGATGGACTCCCGAACCTATTTGGTTAATTAATTTATTGCAATAGCGTTCTGATCAGGGGCAAAGAGCAGAAATAAAATAATTATCATATATTTCTCTCTCCGCCAACCTGGGTCTGAGTGTATGTGTGTTGGGAGAGAAGGTGTGCGCCGCTGTTGTTGGGTTGCCGTCCATTTGGATGGCAAGGGGCATATTTTGGCGAAAATTATTGCACAGGCCTCCGGCGAGCACAGTTTCTGTCGATACATTTGGGCGCCCGAATCGCGTGTCCGACGATGTGCTCTGGCTCAGCAAAGACAGCAAAAGTAAGATGAGAAGAAAATTGAATGGTATGGTCATAAAATAAGCATAATCAAACGGAAGATTCTTTCGGTGTAACATTGTTTCGGTCTGCGCTTCTGCGGTGTGCCCCCAGGAAGTGTATTGAGTCCGGACGAGTGAGTGGTGGCCATCGTTGGTGGATTTCCAGCTACAGAAGCATCACACCATCTCATCATCATCATCATCGTCATTCATTCCAGATGTTGACTTTGATGAACACTGCTGCACACATTCGTATTACATTGTAATCTCTTTGTTTCTGTATTCAAACTTTGCTACATTTGCACTGAGTTTAGGACTAAATATGTAAGATTTTGGAAAGTTCAACGATTTTTCAGTGACTTCTTGGCTCCATCAAAAGTACTTCAGCTAGTTCGCCAAAGGCAAGAGGATTAACACGTAATTCCATCAGATCCAAAAAATCGATTGAAGTTCTACCAACGATAAACGATTACATACTCGTGTGCTTTTCAGAAATCGCAAACTTAATTTGTGATCAACCCTCGGTCCCTTTCATTTCATGCATCGTAATTTTTTAACAGATCTTAAATTGTAAAGAATGCAAAGAGAAACATCAGTGTGATGTCTATTTCCAACGTTTATAAAGTACAAGGTTTTATATTCGCTGCAATTTTTATGTAGTGGTACGAAAAAGCAAAAGTAAACAATAGATATGAAATGGTCTTAGAAATGCATGAAATTTAAGCAGTTTCGATTCAAAAGTCGGCCAAACGCAAGTTTTTGCTTAAAATTTTGTATGTAAGTATTAAGTAACTCTTGTGCGTTCCATAAGTATACCAATTGATTGGAGGAATATGCTATTACTGAATACTTTTGAATTCAATTAGCGCTGATATTTGAGGTGTTCGAAAACGCGATGACAATTGTTTCCCAATTTCGAGTACCGTAGAGCGGGGTGATCAACGGGGTGACTTCGACCGCCAAGTCCGATATTTATTCAATTTCAAATTATCCTTCTCCAAGTGCCTGAATTTTTTAAGCTTTGAACCATATATATTCAACATTTATTAGGGTATATAAATGCATTTTGTTTTGAGCATTTCTCTATTTCCTTCGCTATAAAAAAATACTTTTTACCAACCCCAACCACAATCATATATTCAAGCAATAAAATGATTTAAAAAAAATCGACAACTACATTTTCAGATTACTTAAACATTCGTCTCTTTAAGCTAATCGAAAAAATATTATTTTTTTATACATAAACAAATTAATGAATAAAAAAAAAATTTGATCGGACAATTATGAGCAAACGAATAAACACGACAACCTTCTCTGAAAGTGTTGCACTACCTTCCAATCTGTCAAAAGGTTTGTTTTCTTTGTTTTTGTTCTGTGTTGGAGAAAAGGTGTGAAACATTTATTTCGACAATTTAATGGCATTGAGAAGTCCAAAATGCCGAAAAAGAACTCTGAAAAAGTTGGTGGAAGAGCTTGTTACAGGTGACAGTTCCGAATCGATGGATGCTGGCGTTGGAGGCAGTTCGAAAAAAAAACAATATTCACAGCGTGAAGCTGCTCGGACCGTGAATTGCATATCAGTACTATATTTTCTTGATTTTCTATCCATATGGCATGGATATGCGATTCATGGCAGTGTTGACGTCCTTACACCGGTGTAGTACCGAATTAAAATTTTTTTGTTCATTTGTTCTGTCTGTCTGTCTGTCTGTCTGTCTGTCTGTCTGTCTGTCTTTTTCTGTCTGTCTGTCTGTCTGTCTGTCTGTCTGTCTGTCTGTCTGTCTGTCTGTCTGTCTGTCTGTCTGTCTGTCTGTCTGTCTGTCTGTCTGTCTGTCTGTCTGTCTGTCTGTCTGTCTGTCTGTCTGTCTGTCTGTCTGTCTGTCTGTCTGTCTGTCTGTCTGTCTGTCTGTCTGTCTGTCCTGTCTGTCTGTCTGTCTGTCTGTCTGTCTGTCTGTCTGTCTGTCTGTCTGTCTGTCTGTCTGTCTGTCTGTCTGTCTGTCTGTCTGTCTGTCTGTCTGTCTGTCTGTCTGTCTGTCTGTCTGTCTGTCTGTCTGTCTGTCTGTCTGTCTGTCTGTCTGTCTGTCTGTCTGTCTGTCTGTCTGTCTGTCTGTTCTGTCTGTCTGTCTGTCTGTCTGTCTGTCTGTCTTTTTCTGTCTGTCTGTCTGTCTGTCTGTCTGTCTGTCTGTCTGTCTGTCTGTCTGTCTGTCTGTCTGTCTGTCTGTCTGTCTGTCTGTCTGTCTGTCTGTCTGTCTGTCTGTCTGTCTGTCTGTCTGTCTGTCTGTCTGTCTGTCTGTCTGTCTGTCTGTCTGTCTGTCTGTCTGTCTGTCTGTCTGTCTGTCTGTCTGTCTGTCTGTCTGTCTGTCTGTCTGTCTGTCTGTCTGTCTGTCTGTCTGTCCTGTCTGTCTGTCTGTCTGTCTGTCTGTCTGTCTGTCTGTCTGTCCTCGTCTGTCTGTCTGTCCGTCTGTCTGTCTGTCTGTCTGTCTGTCTGTCTGTCTGTCTGTCTGTCTGTCTGTCTGTCTGTCTGTCTGTCTGTCTGTCTGTCTGTCTGTCTGTCTGTCTGTCTGTCTGTCTGTCTGTCTGTCTGTCTGTCTGTCTGTCTGTCTGTCTGTCTGTCTGTCTGTCTGTCTGTCTGTCTGTCTGTCTGTCTGTCTGTCTGTCTGTCTGTCTGTCTGTCTGTCTGTCTGTCTGTCTGTCTGTCTGTCTGTCTGTCTGTCTGTCTGTCTGTCTGTCTGTCTGTCTGTCTGTCTGTCTGTCTGTCTGTCTGTTCTGTCTGTCTGTCTGTCTGTCTGTCTGTCTGTCTGTCTGTCTGTCTGTCTGTCTGTCTGTCTGTCTGTCTGTCTGTCTGTCTGTCTGTCTGTCTGTCTGTCTGTCTGTCTGTCTGTCTGTCTGTCTGTCTGTCTGTCTGTCTGTCTGTCTGTCTCGTCTGTCTGTCTGTCTGTCTGTCTGTCTGTCTGTCTGTCTGTCTGTCTGTCTGTCTGTCTGTCTGTCTGTCTGTCTGTCTGTCTGTCTGTCTGTCTGTCTGTTCGTCTGTCTGTCTGTCTGTCCGTCTGTCTGTCCGTCTGTCTGATCTGTCTGTCCGTCGTCCATGCCGGTCTGTACACATCTGATCGACAGTCTATCGATTTCAACATGTCTATCCTTGATTCGGTTAATAATATCGATCGACAACTGAAGAGAATCGAACAAGCGATCTCCCAGGCCTGCGAGCAACATGTTGCGGTGATTGATCAGGTGAGCAACTCTGTACCCATTGATAGACCCACTAAGAATTGATACAGTTGCGAACGCCATCCGAAGGCAATATCAGCGAACTGGTTTGCCAACGCTTTAAAGTCACTGTAAGCGAGTGACGAAAATTATTAAGGCCAGAATGGTGGACCTTAAGAATAATAATTTTTCTGACAAGATCCGCTCTCTCCTAGATTGTTAAAAGCCATTCTGGAAGTTGATTTTTTTTTTAAACTAAGCCAAGACCTATACAACCGTTGATCCCATTAGACAGCAATGGCTCTAAGGATCGCTTGATAACTCCTGCAGAAAAGGCTGCTGAAATAAGTCAACACTTCGTCAGCTCCCACAATCTCGGACAAAACATTATCAGTCCCAACTCAGTCCCAACAACTTCACAGAGGAGATGAAGATCTCAACTGACGAATTGTTGACTTCTATCAAAGGCTCAAAGAACATGAATGCCCAGGTTTCGATACATCATGAACTTGTGAGCCCAGCAATCTGAGCTTCCAGTTATATAACCATCTGGCGATGGTCTTCAGCCAATGTCTCCGACTTGGCTACGTACCCTCGTGATGGAAGTCAGCTAAAATCATTGGCATCCAGAAACCTGCGAAAGATCCTTCATGTTCTAAGAGCTATAGGCTCATCAGCCTTCTCTCAGGAGTGTCAAAACTATTTGAGAAAGCGATCTACCATCGGCTTCTTTCATCTGCCGATGAGCTGTTTTGTCAGAATACTACACCGAATGGAAGATTTGAACCAACGCAGCGAAGACCCAGGTAATTTTATTTCCACACTCCAATTCTCACAAACTTTTTCCGCCTGAGGATTGTAAAATTAGCCTAAGCAACACAACGATAGAATGGGCCAAATCAGCTGTCTATCTTGGTGTTACCATAGGAAGCAAGCTGATTTTCAGAGAGCAGGTTGACAATCCTGTCACAAAGTGTAACGTTCTGTTGAAGCTACTGCACCCATTGATCAACAGAATGTCTACATCATCCCTGAAAAACAAGCATGCTGTCTACTAGCAAATCATACTGCCAGTTATCGAGTAATGCGAATCTGGGAGGGTTGCACAAAAACACATCTCCTGAAGCGTGTTCAAAATAAGTTCCTCAGTATGATGCTGAACACCCCTCCGAGGACAAGAATATCTGAGGTCCACCGTCTGGCCGAGATAGAAATGCTTGATGATCGCTTTAGTGAGTATAACAATCGGTACAAGGCACGCTGTCTGACATCGGATTACCAGATCATTCAGAATCTGGTTCCCCACCCTTAGGATTTTCAAATTGTAGCTTAAGTTTTAGTTTAAGTAGGTTATCAAATTTTAAACAACAATGCCCTAAGGACTGATTTATGAATGAACTTCCAAGTGAAATAATTAAACTAAAATTTAAAATTGAATGTTAACAAAAGCTGCAGAGCTTTCAGGGCTAAATCAATTAGAATGTAAAAATGGGATGTCAGTCAAAAATAATTCAAATAAAAACAATTTTAAGTATTCATAATTAGTGCGAATTAGGTAACATGTGAAATGGATTTCTATCACCAGGACATGCGATCCGTACCGTCTATTCTTATAAGTTCTCACAACTACTACCTACACTACACGGCAGGCTATCCAGTTATAGAAGATAATGAAACTTAATAAGCTACTTTTGAGACCAAACATCCCCTATTTTTGTTTATAATTTCAATTTTATACAGAAAAAAAATCCCTTTCCCAAACAAACCATGTGAAACTGTCAATGTTGACACCCGAGTGAGCGCGTACCAATTAGGAATACCATATTTTTTGCAACGGTGAGTGTCTGCCGCGTGAATAAATCCCTTCCCTTTAAAAGTTGTCATCGGATACCAATCGGAGCTGTTGTCAGTAATAATTAAAACGCAAACAATCCGAATCCATGTAGGATCAAATAAATCATTTCGCCTGCCCTCTCACTCTGACAGGTGTGTTATTATTTATTCATTGGCGCAAAGTTCTTTCCCTCAAACCCACCACCCACCCCTTTCTCTCTCAACCCGTCGTCGGTAATTGCATCTTCGCATCGCATCACCAACCACCGCGAGTCACATGTGAGATTGCTGCACCGAATGCAAATCGATACCTCTTTGGATTGGCTTTGCCATCCTTTGGCGAGCGAAGTGAATGTCCGCCTGCTCGCCGGAACAGGTACGAGGAGTCACACTTTGAGGTCATTGCAATTGACAAGCGAACCGGAGCCGCTCGGGGAAGTGGTCCCACAAACCGAGAAACTAATTAATTTAATATCAAGAAATCGATGATAAATCGATATATCTGCGTTTGTTCACACATCGTTTCGCGAGATGGCTTTTTTGTTCGATGCAATGCTTTACAGATGACTTCACATCTCGCGTCCTGAGCTCCGGAGGGTAACTGAACTGGAATGCAATCTCCTTTTTTTTGTTCGTTCCATTCCTTTCCCTCCAGCGATCGTCAGCAAAAAAAAAATGGTGTGAATTTCATTTCATGCTTTTTATCTACACACATGCTCCCCAGCTTTGGCGTTTCTGAAAGGGATGATGCCACAGTAGACGAGGGAATAGTTTGTATTAAAATGTGATACACGGAAATGAGCAAAACGCTGCGAGTGAGGTTGTGCCACCATTTGATCAGCGACCCGTACAAACAGACTATTAGTTTAGATTAGTTCTACTCTTCAAAGTGACCCTCGGCGGGAAGCTTAGCCCGAGCAATCGTACTTCCGAGTGAGGTGAAAGCTCTGTAAGGTTTTTTTTTCTGCATTCCTCGACTTGCATGCATACATACCGACGGGACGGTGAGTGATAAATTGAGGTACACCCCCAGTCGTATGATGAGAGTGTTGTATCTTTCCATTCAAATTGATTAAAGCAGGCCCTGTCTCCCACAGTTCGTTCCGTCTGGATTGTGACCAAAGTTGATTGCGACGACCGGAAAGGTGAATAACTGTATCATTTCGTACTCCGAAATGGGAACGCCTCCACTACCCAGGTGATCCGAATGGAGCAGAGCATAAAGCGACGAAAAATAATGATAACAAGCGACCCGTCGGCAACCCTTCAAAAATATAAATATCGTTGCTCGTATTTCTCCAGTCTCGAAGAGTTAACAAGTTTATGGTGAAAACATATACACCGAGTGTGTAATAATCGTAAATCAGATTACCGATTTGAATTTCAAATTGTCTTAATCCTCACGCACAGCCCCCAAGGAAGCAGCTCCGGAGTGTGTGTCTTTCGCAAGGGAGGGATTTCTCGCACCGGAAGAGGGGCGGCTCAGATGGCGTAATTTGTCATCTTGTTCCGCAAGCGGGCGGGGAACGATCGCAAATGTATGATGATTGGTTTTGTTTGCTTGGCGTTATTCGAAGGGGGAATGATTAAGCTGATGACAGCAGGATGATATTTTTCAGGCAGGTAATGATTTTAAGTTCAATGTTGGAGGTGGTAGAACCGAAGAAGAATGCTAAGATGGAACAGTTGGTAAAAATATGTTTTCATTTCAGTGTCCTTTTCAAAAATTAAAAACGGTCCCTTTCGAATGAACACTCCCCGGTAAACGGGCTGACAGACAGAGATTTTTTTCAAATATCTGTGATAAAAGTCTGTATTTTTTTTTTACAAAATTGAACATCTTTCAACGAAAAACGTAATCATAGCGTGAGCTTATGTCATTTTCGCTATATGAGTGATTATGTAAACATTTAGGCATCTATTTTTCCGATTGTTCTTACACTATTATTTCATATAATGAAAGTGACACTGGAGCTTGAAGCATTCGCATAGATGACACAATTTGCTATACTTTTTTCCCCTATAACGCTATTTTCCAGTTTTGTATTTTAAAATCAAAATTTAGTTGTCATGTAATAAATTCAACAGAATTTTTTTTGGTTCAACAATAACCATTGAATTATTTGGGCTCTGTCAAAACCTTGAGGTAGTTTAACTTCAACTACCAGGTCCCAGGGCTGGTCTGGTTCTTTACCATTTTGGAAAGAAGCACACTAGTGTTGCCAGATCAGTGATAATGCAGCCCAAAAATGCGTCTGAAAATCCGCCAGTATTTCCTTTCGACAAACATTATTATACTGAGATAGTGATCGATGATCAAGTACAGGATTTGCGAATAGTTGGAATGTTGCACTTGATCATATAAACGCAGTTGAAAATCCTGCATAGTTTATTATCACAACCTAGCGCACTTTTGAAAAGCATTATCATATAGGGGAACCTGTTCCATTATTCTTAATATTCGGAATTATAGAAGTTTGATGTATGAATCAATTTATTCCTTTTGTTATTAAGTTGCTTTCAACTTTCAAAAATAAATAATATGAAATTTAAATAAAAAGTTAGAAATCCGATGGTTACGCGTTGATTTTTCGTTTTCAAGTTGCGCGAATTGCTAAAAGATGAGATGAAAATGGAAATGGTAACCCAAGATGCTATGCTTGTATCAAAGCTTTCTACCAAGAGGCGATTTTGCTTACTTCATTCTCAGTTTTAAAGAAAAACGGAGCTCTTACAGTGCGCAACGGCAATTGACGATATACTATGTCATCGAGAGGAAGTCCTGTTGAAGAATTTTAAATCAAAATCAAGACAAAGCCCCCGAAACTTAATGAAAAATTCTTTCTGGTTCTAAAGAAACATTCCACGGATTGAGTGAACTAGTCAACAGACGCAAGTTAAAAATAAAGATAAGTAATAAATGTATTATCCCTCTCAATATATCAAAAGCTTTTAAGATGCGCATCGACAATGGACGATTTACCTTGTCATCAAAAAGAAGTATTGCTGAAGAACTCAAAACAAACTCGCGAAACAAGAAGCAAAATCTCATCTTGAAACGAGAGAGCAAGCTCTGAATTATAGTAATATCAAGCAAAACAGGTATTTTGGAAGATATCGTTGGCAATTAATCACAAGGTAATAGATTATATTTACAAATGAATGATGTATACTCTTCTCCCTACAGCCTTACATACCATCAATTATACCCCCTCTCCAATCCTGTGGGTAGTGATGCAATATCATTGTACACTTCTAGTGTGCACTAATAGTGTATCCCGCAAAATTCAAATCCCCCATGGGAAGAAACGTTGCGTAGCCCATTCAACTATCCCTTGATGTATTATGTAAGGTTTGAGTTCTTGTACTTAAACCGGTGACCTGGCGCCTCGCCCCCTTATACGTCAATAAAATAAAATAAAATAAAATAAAATAAACAATAACCATTGAATTACAATGAATTACAGAGTCAATTTTCCGTTACATAAATTATAAAGTTGAGTTCAAAATGTATATTTTACTTTAATTTTAGTAGTAAAAAAACACTATGACACTAAATGACAATGACATGACTTACAATGACACTAAAAAGGATTTTTTTGTAGATTAAGTCGATGGGGTTGTCATATTCGATCTATACATTTGTGTTTCATTTGTATGGGAGTCCCCCTTTCAGGGATAGGAAGGGTTTCTCACTATCATAAGAACCATCGTCAAACCTCGGCCCCAAAAACCCCCTCCATATAAAATTTAACGCTGATCGGTTCAATAATTTTCGAGTCTATAAGGTTTTTTTAACATATACATAGATTTACTGAACATTGAAGCATTTCCGAAAACTAGGTGGATATTCTGATACACTTTTTGAATTTATTTTATACTTCTCAGCTAAGCTTCAGGGAAATTTTCTTACTGATCAATTCTTCCTAACGAGGTGAGGTGGAAAGTAAGGAATTGTAATTCCTGCATGAGTGTGTCCCCTCATGGTATAATGCGATTGGTTGGGCAGATGGTGTGTTCCTACTATACTTCTGAAAAGTTTCTTCCTGATTTTATCAAAAGTCTGGGATTTCGTGAGCTTCGAGAAGTTCTCATTCTAAAATGCTGGAATGTTCGATTCTGAACTTTTGGAAAGCTCTCTAGCACTTTTGGGTAGTTCCAACTATACTTTTCATCTCTTTGGAACTTCTGAAATGTCTTCTTGTGAACTTCTGAGAAGTTCTTTACCGATTTTTTTTGGAAAAATTCCTTCTTGATCCTACATCCCTCTCTGGTAAGTTTCTTTCTGAAAATCGGGGAATTTTTTTCTGGAGCTTATTCTTTCCAAACACTTATGATTGGTTCATCCTGAACAGCGAGGAAAATTTTGCCTTCAAAAACTCACACATGCTAAATTTGGTTCCATTTGCTTGATTAGTTCCCGAGTTATGCAGAATATTGTGTTTTATTTGTATGGGAGCGCCCCTTTCCAGAGAAGGGAGGGGTCTTTAACTATCATAAGAACCTTTCCCGACCCCAAAAACACCTGCATACAAAATTTCACGCCGATCGGTTCAGTAGTTTTTGAGTCTATTGGGTTCAGACAGACAGACAGACGCGCAGGAGCGCAGACAGGACTAGCAGACAACCCGACAGAAGCCTCGCAAACGGACGCCTGACGCAGCCAGACACGATCAACGCACAACTGACGAAATTTTGTAGGGTTCATTTAGGATTATTTTTCAATCCCTTCAGAATCCTCTCCAATGGTTTCTTGATTTATCCAACTTTATACTTGATTTCATCAACGGAGATCGCAGCAAGCCGTGATTGGAATCTGACGTGTTTTGTTTTTGCTGCGTCATCTTCGCGAAAAATAAAATCAAAAATATATGCATAATTCTACTTAAATGAACAGTGAAATCATAAAATTTCCACGTGTTTTGTGTAACATGTAATGAATATAATCGATTCCTTCTAAAAATTTGTGAGGTTTTTTTGTTTTTTGTGCTTCGCCCCGGAACCCGGAGGAAAAGTTAAGGTCAGCTTAGTTGTGTTTGTTAGTGCTGTTAGTATTGTGCCATAAGCAGTTCAGAAGTCGATATAGAGTCGCCTCATAGCGGAGGATTTTGATTGTTGGCAGTTTGTTGAGAGAGACAAAAGAAAACCAGTACAATGTAGAAAACGGCCATTTGCTGGTCAGAAGCAAAGAGCGAAGCTAGAGCGCATGCGCGCATGAGTGGCGGGCATATAATTTCAGATGCACTCACCAAGTGGTGTACAGATGGAGAGTTGTGAAGTTTTTTTTTCTTTCGTTACACAATGATTGTGATTTTTCAAGTTAAATTTCTTCTCGGAAGTGTTTTTTTACCTGTGATTGTATTGCATTTGTGCACGAAGTTCTAATTGTATTGGGACTGTTCCATTCGAAAAGAATGATGAGAAAATATTTGTCAACTAGCGGAGTACTACTTCTGTAGAGACATAAATGCATCCTTTAGCATCACAGGGAAGCAGTCCAAATGAAGACTGAACATCAGCAAAAATATCCGGTGAGATCTATCTGAATCTGAACTGCTAAATACGTGCCATCATCAAAACAATAAGATTTGATGATGGAAGTGTATGCACAGTACCTATATCCATTTGATGTTTGTACTGTGTATATGCGGGGCTTGTTGTAAGTGAAAGTGACCTTGGAATGGACGTGAGTAACCAGGCATTCTGAAATGGGTCACTGGAACCCAACAGAGCTATCACCTTCCAATTTCCGGGCTAAAAATGTTTATCGAGTCGAGAACAGTTCATTTAACGGCAAACATTTTTCTTCCATAAAATCACTGCCGGACGGTGGACGTTGGATTGTATATATACACACACACACACTTTATACTTGATTTCATCAACAAAACTTGAATGGACCCAGCTAAAATAGACCAACTTTGCCTTCCCAGCACCGGTGTCGTATTTCTTGTCGTTAAACCCACCAATACCTGTCATCCTGTCAATTATTCAACATCAGAGATCCGAAGATTTTATTTCAGAGATTGCAGATTTTCCACAAACTTTTTCCCATTGATTGGTTTGAACAAATAATATTTACTGCCAGTTGTGCATGGTTAGCAGGCAACGAAGAATTCTTGCTCCTTCGTATGGCTGAAAGTGAGTGTGAAAATGCATGCATTTAATCTAAACAATATAAGAGAATGCTGATTTTTAATTTTGCAGCGGATAAACAAGAGTCAAAACTGATAGGATCACGCATCCAAGACACTAAAAATTCATTACTCAGACAACTTCCCAGGAATTCATGAACATTCTAAAGATTTTTGGAGCATTATCAAAAGTTAAGAAAACATTCCAAGGATTTTTCCGTAATTTAATGGAGCTTCCTAGAGGTTCAGGGATCTTCCCGAAAGCTCGAAAAACTTTTCAATAGTTCAGTTAACACCCCGAAGCTCAGGGTACTTAAGGTTTAACAAGTAGGTACATAAACTTCTTACTACTCGATCATTTTTCATACCGATCCAAAACGAGAATCAAAAAATCAACTACAGCAACTTCATCAACACCAAGTTATTAAAAAAAATTAAAATCAACCAACTTCCTAAAAAAAATTTCAATTTCATGTAAATTATTAAAACACTTGTGATATTTTACTTTTTTTCATGAACGATGTACTAACTAGAAGTCCAAATATCTTCTGGGAAGATAACTGTTTTTAAAAACTCCGACTATTTCCAGAATGTTGTTTCTATAGTATGCCATGAATGATCAGCAAACTTTTTTGAATATTCAAACCAGTAACCAGAATCGTTGAATTATTTTCAGCAATTCAATATACTTCTCTGAAGTTCCGCCACTTCTCTTCTCAAAAGAGAGCGAGCTAACATCATGAATATCTTGAAACTTCCAAAAAGTTTATTCAACTTCCAAGAAGCTTAATAACCTTCTGTCGAGTTCATAGTAATTCAGTTCCGAAGTTCATAGTAAGTCAGTAAATATTTTTTAAAGAGTTGGTTAAGTTTCAAGAAGCTTATATAAGCTCTGATCAATTCATGTAACTGCCGAGAAGCGCAAGGATTATATAAAAGCTGTAGATTAGAAACGGAATAATATAATATTTAAAAACGATGTCTGGAAAAATTAAGGACATTTGAATCTATCTCCAATGTATCATCGGTTTCCCCCAGAAAGCCATAGTAGAATATATCCTCTCCCTCAAAAGATTTTTTTTAATTTCTTTATTAGAATGGCTTTCAACTACCTGGGCTGGTTCGCCAACCTCCCTCAGAAGATAATGCATCTGTATGAGCTGTTTTCACCTGCTTATCATGACCAATCCATCAATAAACCGTTTATTCACTTTGAAGACTTCATTAAATTTCATTTCCGAGCAATCGCAATACTATCGGAATCGGAATTAGCCACCAAATTCTCATAAAATTCACAACAGTAACAATTCCGGGAGCTTCCTCATTTTGAACTAGTCAGCGTTTTCTGGAAAATGGCTTCTAGAGTGGCTTCTAAAAAAAACATTCGTTATTCGGGGGTAAAACGAAAAGGTAATTCGCTAGCACCGTGACCAACTTGAGGTAATTATCAGTATTTAAGACGAGCAACACCACTTTCTGTCCTGCGCCAGCATCAATCGCACTAATCACGTCCATTGTACGCAATGAAGTTGAGTTTTTGTTAAGTAAAGGCTGAAATTTTACTCAATTATTCGTATTATCAAGCAGCGTGTACTGTTTTGGAACGGTATTTTTCTTGTTTAAAATTGCTCTAGGAATAAATCAAAATATATACCAGATTTAAAACAAAATTAACATCACTGGTGCAACGATGTTTTTGCGATTGGTCTAAAAAATAAATCGAATCCACGACTAGGGCCACCGTTGAAGATGCCCTTAGGATGTAATCCATTCATCAGCATCCACTTCATATCTCTTCATATCCATTCCTGATTTTGTGTCCAAAGCTTTTTCAGGATTTTTATAGAATTCAGGATCTAGGATCTTTGTGTTATCCTTTCTGATCCAATTGCATATCCTTTCAATTGCGAATTCCTCTAGGATTATCACGAAATGTTTATCTTTTTCTTCAAAATCCACTCGTCATGGTTTTGAAATCTAAACGGGATCGTTTGGGAATGCCGAAGTCAAAATCGTTCCAGGATCCAAAAAGAAACTTTCTTGAATTCCATCGAAATCCTTTCAAGCCTTTTGTGGATTTGAGATTTTTTCGGAATCTACATTACATTGCAATCCTTCCAGAATTAACAATTATATTTCGATCCATTCAAAATTTCTTCAGAGTCCTGCCAGGATTTAGAATTAGTTAAAAGACTGTTGATCCTTTTCAGATATCCCATTAAAAATATTTTCGGAGTCTCCTTGGAAAACTTTCAGGTTCAGTTCAGTATCCTTTCTAGATACCTTTGGAATATTTTAGAACTTATTATGGAATCCTTCATTTAAGAATTCCTGCTGCACCAATCAAGGATTTCTTTTTTGGAATCTGATAATACCTTTAAAACTGGGGTAGCTTGGTAAAATATTATGTCCCCGATCGGATACTACCGTTCAAATGCCCTCCGCTCGTTTTCAACTTTTATCTTCCAATTTCAAAGCCTGCCGTTACGCTAAACGGAACTATCAATACCTTCTCTTCATTTCTATTTGTTGTAGCAATAAATCACTGTTTACTCCTAGAGCCTCTACATGAATAGATGGGAATTTATCTGCTTCTGACAAATTTCATCACTATCAAACATGTTTTGGAAGTATCCTTCTTTATTTTATAAGAAAATTTTCATATTCTGCTTTTCAAGAAACTCATGGAAGATCTTCAAAGGACTTCTAGGAGGTTTTTCAGAAAAATTCAGGGTATTTAGTCAGAGAACTCCAGGAAGTTCTCCAGAAAACTCAAAGAAAGTTCTTCAAAAAACTTCAGAAGATTTCGTAAAAGAACTTCAGGGACGTTCTTCAAAGAACTTCAGAGAGGGTCAACAGAGAATTCAAAGGTAGTTCTTCAGAAAATTTCAGGGAAGATCTTCATGGAACTTTAGTGAAGTTCGTCAGAGTATTTCACGGATGTTTTTTTAAGAAATTCAGGTAAATTTTTCAAGAACTTCAGGGAACTTTTTCAAAGAAATCCAGGATAGTTTATATAGTTAGTAATTTATTTATGTATTCGTCAACAGATAAAATTGTTTATCCCAATGGCCGAATTTTACTAAAAATCTGAACGAAGCATAATCTGAAATCTTTAACGAACATAGTTTGACCAGTCAGGTATGAGGGGAACCAGTTCAACAATTGATCGTGAACCCCCATTTTGTCGTTTTTGAAAATTGCAATCTGATGGTTCATTTTATCGATGGCCGCTGAGAGGTCTATGTATATGGCGTCTACTTAATTACCGCGTTTCAACTCACGGATGTCGAAAAATGTAAATACGGTAAGGTTGGTCGCCGTTGAGCGCTTGGGCATAAAATCGTGTTGATCAGGAGAAATAGTCTGTGAATAGTCATAGACCAGCCTTTGGAGAACAATTAGTTCGAATGGCTTGAATACAGCACTTACCAATCCCACGATAGACCCCACGATTGGTGACGGATCGTTTGCATCCCTTTTTGTGTATTGGGAAAACAAACGACTTTTTCCAGCAATCAGGAAACCCACCGGAAGTTCATGACAAATTGAAGATCGTAGCCACAGCGAGTGTGTTAATGCAACGCTTCAGGACAATTGAAGGAATACAATCAGGACCGCATCCAGTTGAGTTTTTCATCTGCTTCCCGGCTCAAATCACCATATCACTCTGGATAGTGAGTGCACAGCCAAATACAGACTAGCGGAGAAAATGGCTAGTAGCAGCTTTGAGACCCCTTGGCATCCAGAATTTCGTCGCAGAAGACACTGCTGAACTGCGTACGGAACAACTTGTTGATATCCGCGGCAAAGTCAGAGCAGCCCTTTTAACTCGTTTCAAATGTTTGAGATCGAAATTAGACCAAGCAGTTTGGGGAAACTTACGGTTGACTTTTTTAGGCACGAAATAGAAAACGGCGTTTGGGTCGTTGCTGTTGTTTAAAAAAATGACTTAAATTCCAAGTCAAGAACCACCATTTTACGAGTGGCTCCAACAGCCTGCTGGCTTATTAGGTATGGCTATTCGGCATTTTAGGAAATCACCTGGTATTCCAAATACAAAACCACTTTGATACTATGAAAGTAAGGAGTGTATCGAATAGAAGCTATCCACATACATTTGCGTTGTACGCATGTATTTGTGATGGTTTTTTATGCTCTGAACACTGCATGCTGTGCGTTTGACTGTCAGCTTCTTTTGTTTACTTGTTTGTGCGGTTCAAATTCTGCGTTTTCAAAATGTCGCGTATTGAAAAGGAAGTGAAAATTAAGGTTCTGGACACATGGCTAAGTGAGAAGGGTATTACTATGCGGCAATTGGCGAAGCGGTGTGGAATTCATCAAGCGAGTGTTAAAACCATCATTAATAAGTTTGAGGAACACTGTTTTTTGATGATGTTGTTTTGAGAAGGAAATAATTTCTCATCACCATGAGGCTCTAGGAGTAGATAGCAATTTTTTGCTAGAACAAAGTTGTTAAGAGAAAGTATTGATAGTTCCGTTAGCTCACGGCAGGCTGTGAAAATTGAATAGAAGTAGTTTGAAATTGAGCGGAGGGCATTGTGAGGTAGTATTTTGAAACAGGAACACAAACTTTTACCAAGCATCCCCATGCGGGGTAGGTCAAGGCATGATCGAATGCACCACCTTGACTGGTAAAAGTTTGTGCACTTGGTTGTGCTCATATACTACTGATAGTTTTTTAAAAGTTCTAACGAACTGTCTATTTGTACTCCCAAATCCCCTACATAGGAGAGAAACTATCTCCCGCTCCTTTTGGGTTTATTTTTTGCTATCGACTCCTGCTTTACCTTACTATTCTTTGGATGAGCTACCAGGAAGAGGCAGAAAACCCGGTTCTTCCAACCCGAAACTGGAGCAGAAAGTGGTATCTCTAATCATGAAGAACAAATCAATGTCAAAACGTGATTTGGCCAAAAAAGCTGGAACGAGTGTCGGAATGATCCAGCGTATCAAGAGGCGAAACCACCTGAAGACCTACAAGAAGCAGAAAATCTCGGAACAAAGTGCAGAACAGAAGAAGCGAGCAGCAACAAGGGCCCGGAAATTGTATTCGCGTCTTTTGCAGCGTCCGGATGCATGCGTTTTGATGGACAATGAGACCTATGTAGAGGAGGACTCTAAAACCCTTCCAGGTCCACAATACATTACTGCCGTCGTTGGGAAGGATGTGAGCGATGCCGTCAGGTCGATTCAAGTGAAGAAATGGTTTTTTTTTAATTCCTAAAACATCATTTACACTCGTTTTGGTTCAAATAAATTCAAATAAATTTACTCTGCAAAACGTACACAGAAAAAAAAAAATTTTTAACAGCTGCGTAAAATTTCCCCTTGTATAATTCCAAGCAGAGATCGAAATTATCGCTCAGCTGGGTGAAAACCATGCTCTCTCTCAAACAGGTTTTCGTTCACATTTTCATCTCCCGTTTTTCGCCAATAATTCATTATCCTCTCGCTTGCATATGCGAAAATATCTCTCTCCACAATTCAACGAACATTTGTTCTCATGTCACATTTTTCACTGAAAACATGCTAAGATCGCAAACGAGGAGCAAAACCCGAAAATAAGGCCAAGTTGGTGCACACTGGTACCGCCATGGACCATCATTATAGAATTATAATGTCAGAATAAAACAAGCATAAAGACGGGTGCATTTTTAGGTGTCAAAAAAAAAGTGAAAAATAATTATCAGCATCTATGATTCACCGAAAAAGAAACGATTTATCAGCTACTCATGCTCTCCGAAAATTCTAAATCGCCGTTACTTTTCTCGCGAAAACTGCTGTGAGCGTAAAATAGTCTCTCGCTTCTCACATTCTGATTTGTTTCTCCAAGCGGGTGAAAAAGGACGTTTCTTTTCTCAAGTAGGCGAAAATTTCGGTCTCTGATTCCAAGCCAAAGGAGGCGTAAACGAAATTGTTTGCAACCTTTCATGCGTCATACAACAAGTTTGCAATATTTCATACAACAGACTAGATTTAGGCGTTATCTTGCTTAAATTTACATGAAATATTCTATTATTTTTTCTAGCCTTCCCTTTATGTGCATTAGATAACGCGGGAAATTCAATGTTTTTTTTAATATTTATTTGTGTCATTGTCAATAGATTAATGTTAAAAATAATCAGTTTTTTATGTTAAAATTGAAGTTTAAAAATTTGTTCCATCGATTGGTGCAAAAAAATTGAAATTATTTGGAGATACGACAGCGATATTTACGTTCAAAACCAGACCACTTTTCGTGACGGTCGCGTTTAGAAAACAAAAACATTGTCCTACGTTAAAAGTGAGTAGATTTATACAGTGGAAAAACTAATTTATATAATGTTACCACAATGGAACTGACTCTAATCTGACAAATTAGGGTAAATTTAGTACTTTAATACAGGATATCCCCATTTCAAGCCAAAAGCCTAACGTCAAGAAATTGGAATGCGAAAAAATAAACATAAACCGCCCCATTATTCCATAAGCAACCAAAAGAAACAAACGCAAATTACGAGCAAACAAATTTCTATTACATTCGATCGATTTCCTTCCGGTTGTAGGTTGAAACTTTGTTTCCCACTGAATCGAAACGGGAACTGCCGCAGAACAGCAAGTCTAATTTCCTAGCCATGTCTTCTTCCTTCGATCAAACAAAAAAGAGGAAGTTTGTTCACCGACTTGAGCGGGGCAGCATTCGGCGGAACGAAGGAATCGGAATGTGTATTTCTTTCTTTTCCTTTTCGATACGCGCTGCTCCCCTCGGAGGAGTCGCATCTCGTAATTGCGGCTGCTGTGGCAAATCAATCAATCGAGCCGCCCCGAAACGAATGCTGCTTCCACGTGGGACAAATCGAGCGGCGGCGTGGAATCAGCATTCAGCCACCGACCGTTCCGGTGATAATTTCAATCAAAGAAAGTACACAGACATTTTTTTTTGCCACTGAGTCAACTCGCAGCGATTGATTTAACAACTAACATTTTAAGACTATTACCGATTCGCACGATGACGATGACGTGCAGTCAACAACAGTGCTTTTTTGTGGCTTATGGGCATCAGGTTACAGAATTCCTTGTAATCGCACCCATTTTTCGATTCACATCAATTGCTTCGTCACTATTATCCTTCTCGTTCGCTTAAGCCGGTTCCTTCTTTGTTCAGTGAAGGTAACGTTATCCCATTTCTTTCAACTGGATGGTTCTTGGTGGTTTCCTGATGGCATCCTGCCTGTCTGCCACGGTCACGTCCCAAGTGAAGCGTCTTCTATCATGGCCGTTGTCTTGTGTGCATTCAACTGAGTAAATCAAGTAAGCGTTACTTTGAAGGATCTTAACCCGATTCCGATTTGTGTTTCATCTTGAAGAGGCCCTCATCCAAGAACAAGAGGGAAACTGCTGAGCGAGCTACCGCTGCTGCAATATTGGGAGTCCGTTACGAATGCCGGCACGAAGGACAATGAGATGTTGTTGCTGGCTTCATTCCTTCTCGATACGATCTGCTTCCCGTTGGATGGTTTGGCTGGCATCAACCGAAAAGACGATCCTACAGGCGCACTTTGATTTTATCACGTATCGCTTCATTTCATATTCTGGTGTTATTTTTCCGTCATCTGGTGCGATTTGTTTAGTTAGGGTTGGCAGTTTCAAACTCGCCGTTGATTGCATTTGCCATTTGCATTGCTGGTCACCTGCTCCGCAATAAATGATTCCGCATTTTATCTCAACGCTTCTTGTTCGGTTATTTGCTCTGCATATTTCCTCCCCAAAATGAAGAGCTTGCCCAGGGGTCGGCGTATTTCTTCCCCCTCACACTGTCTTGTCCAAGTTTCGCTCGAATCTCCGATACAATTTGAGCTGTAATTTACGATTATTTATGTTTATTGCAGATTTCCCGAAGCGCTGGGGCGGCCGATCAGCAGCCCTCCGGCCATTTCCAAACGAAGGAAAGTTCCGAAAAAAAAAATGTATCCAACAAAAAGTAATAAAACGTATAGCGAAATCAAACAAGGGCCGGGGTCGTTTAATGATTCATTTGTTTTGGCAGCTTTTTTCGCCTTCAAGCTCTTCCCACCGTGACCACGCTGTGGAAAAATTTCGAAACGGTGACGCTCGGATCTAATTCTTCGGCGCGCTTCCATTGCACTTGTTGCTGATTGGATACGGACCAGGTGCTTGCTGGTGGCTCAACAGGTTCGCACTTTCTTCCTGCGGTTCGAGCGCACGCGGAAATATAAATCATACACCAAAGCAAGGAGTGTGTTTACGGGATCTCGAGAAAGAAGTGTTCATTCACTGTATGCTTTCAGCACTTCCAGCTGTGAGGTTTTAATTGAACGTCCTCGGTTGATTGCCTCCGCCTGAGCGGTGGTGGTTCCCAGCAAGAACGCGACTACGATCGTTCCGGAAGATTGCAGGTGAACCAACGTCAACCAATTGGATCCGGTCGTCGCCGAGGGACGCGTCATGCGTGAAAGTGGAATCCGAGCTTTGTCACGTTCCACGAAACGGTCGTTCCACGGATGACCGAGTGGGAGATCGAAAAGTCAACAAACGGTCGCCCCCTTTTCTCACTTTGCTGCTTCCAGCGATTATTTCCTTTCTTTTTTTTTCAATCAATAAGAAAATTATCTGTGGATTTGGTTGTTCTTATAATTCACTTCGATAGATGACCAGTGTAGAAATTCCTCAGTGCGTTTATGCTTTGTTGGTTCCAAGGTTTGTTGGTACAAGCTAAAAAATCGACTTGAATGTTAATCTGATGAACATCACGTCAGCTAGTTAAGGTCTTGAGCCCAGCATCTTAGAATCGAATGAAACCTTGTGTGTGAAATATTTGTCATAAATACTATGCAATTTTCCATACTACCTTCTATATAAAAACGATCTAGACTCAATTTTTAATAGGGCTGGCGTTCATAATCGTCGTTTTATCCCAAGAAATAGATATTATCATCTGATGAACTATTATTATGGTGAACAGTACAATTTGTTTCTACAGTGCAGTGATTACTAACAAGAGATTCAATACTTTCATTGATATTAAATTTCAATAAAATGAAACATGAAAATCAATTACTTTTTTCGATTGTTTTCAAGTGGGCTGGTGTTTGAACTCCAGACTCGCACGGACCAGACTGGACTCGGACGATATCAGACGAACTTTTTTCCTGTAAGTAACTCTCTGGTCATCGGGCTTGGCTTCGCAAAGATTCTACTCTATTGGAGGATGTTGAACCTTGAAGTTTTTGAAACAAACAACTTTGACATTCCAATCCTTTCCCGGGCAAGTTTAGCCTATTCTTCTAATCTGGAAGATTATTGTCCTTTAACATCTTTCCTGCCACTCGAACTTTTGTTCTGGATCACTGAAAGCTCCCAGCCCGTTTCTAAAATTATCGTAAACTCTTCTCCGATTGAGGGATAACATGGAGTGATTTTAACCAAATCATTTGGGCAATGGATTGTGAAATCAATTGAAGAGATTTGAGAATTCTCTCAATATGCATAAACACTATGGACGAATACAGGTTGAAAAAAGAAAATGACACCAAGTGGTGATACATCTGACAGCTCTCATGTTTAAGTATTGGACGAACATTTTAAAATGTTTCTAATAAATTCAAATAAAACTTTAAATATTGTTTATTGTATGATAGAAGATAAATCCAAAACTGCAAAATGGGGGCATTATTTTAATTCTATTTTTGTTCTGCTGAAAATGTCTTTATTGGGAACATGGGAACATGGGAGCTGTCAGATTTATCACCACTCGATGTCTTCTTCTTTTTTCAGCCTGGATTTGTCTATCGTAGACTGCTGAACATTCAACGATGTTGTATGAAAATACCTCCGGGTAAGAATTGACGCATTTTATATTTTCTTCCTGAATTCCTCCGATTGTTACTGCTCACGAACAGATTAACCTTTATTCAATTATTATTTATTGATCGTTATCATTCATTGGTATTTCATAAATAATTGTATTTGCTCTTCCCAAACAGACAACAACTTGACAGCTCCAGAGTACACGCTCAAAACAGCCTCTCGTAAATTGAGTTGTTCCACTTTTTACGAGAATTGAGCAATTGTTCCGTGAGAAAATAAGGGACAGTGATATATATATATATGAAAGGAAAGCTGTTTTTATCGGATCGTGTAACGTACATGTGTGTGTGTGTGTGTGTGTGTGTGTGTGTGTGTGTGTGTGTGTGTGTGTGTGTGTGTGTGTGTGTGTGTGTGTGTGGCCCACCATCCGGCAGTGATTTTATGGAAGAAAAATGTTTGCGGTTAAACGAACTTCAAATGGATATAGGTACCGTGCATACACTTCCATCATCAAATCTTATTGTTTTGATGATGGCACGTATTTAGCATTATCGTTCAAATTCAGAATGATCTCACCGGATATTGTTGCTTATGTCCAGTCTTCATTTGGACGGCTTCCCTGTGATGTTAAACCACTCCGCTATTTGGCAAACATTTTCACATCATCCTTTCCAAATCGAACAGCCCGAATACAATTAGTACTTCACGCACAAATGCAAAATAATGAAAATCACAGGTAAAAAACAGTTCCGAGATGAAAAACTTGAAAATTCACAATCATTGCGCAACGACAGAGAAAAAAAAACTTCACAGCTCTCCATTTGTACACCAAGTGGTGAAATTCAATATGCTAGCCACTCAGCTTCGTTCCTTGCTTCTGACCAGCAAATGGCCGGTTTCTGCATTGCGCTGGCTTTCTTTTTTTCTCTCTCCACACACTGCCAACAATCAAAATCTCCCGCTATGAGGCAACTCTTTATCGACTTCTTAACTGTTTATTATCATCAAGTCACTCGCGACAACGCGGAAAAATACTTCAGTTTAATCATTTATGACCACGTGGCACAATACTAACAGCACTAACAAACGTAACTAAGCTGATATTAACTCTTCCTCCGGGTGCAGAGGCGAAGCTCGATATACAAAAAAAAAAAAAACGGAGAAAAACTACCGACCATCACAAATTTTTGGATGGAATCTATTATATTCACTACATCTTACACAAAACACGTGGAGATTATCTGATTTCACTGTTCGTTTAGGTTGAATTACGAATATATTTTTGATTTTATTTTACGCAAAAAGGACGCAGCAAAAACAAAACACGTCAGTTTCCAATCACGGCTTGCTGCGATCATCATCGGATCGTGTAAAGTCAATGTACCCCGATAATCTTGGTTCACTGATTCCGACAAATTGAATGAATCCTAAAACAAGTTCTCAATTGAACGTATGAACATCAACTGTTATTTTCAAAGCTGTGGAGGAGCTCATATTTGTGCTTGATAAATATAATGCTGACGATATGTTTTAATTTTTCCTAGATGTTAAATGGTGGATATGTTTACCCTTCTTACAGAGAATTAAGAGAATTAATAGCATAAACACACTCGAAATTAAGATTATTAGCCAAAGATTGAATAACTTAGACATCGTAATTATAAAAACACTCCGAAATTGTCAGCACTTGAAAAATTTCCGAAAGCTAGCAAGACGTGAATAAACTAGCAGCCTATTTTACTTTCAAATGACGAACTAAACTTCTGATACATAAATCATGTAAGTTCTGAATATGTGACGCTCTGAAACCAGCACAATGGAAAACCACCGAAGCAAAAAAAAAAAGGAAACACTTTGCTATGGGTACACTGAGAAAAAAAAGATTGCTAAACGCCACAATATTCTCGTTTCATTTAACAGGAATTTCACGTTGAATTGGGCACAAACATCATATTAAATTGATTTGACTACCTTAGGTGGTAAATACTGAAAACTAAAATTTTGAATAATGTTGTTTCTGGGATCAAGCGGTTAGGTTCAACTGACATTCGTTTGAATTTACTATGATATTGATTTTTTCATTATGCCAGCTAAAAAAACAAACAGATTTGTTGGTTGATTCTGAAATACTGTTTGATACAAACAAACAAAAACACCAAACATTTTTGTTTACAATCACCTTAAAATTGTTCTGTAATTTAAATTATTTGAATAAAATGTTGACAAACTATAAAAAAGTGCAAATTTACAATTATAGACTTCTCTCATGCTAAGAGAAATCTACAAATATCAATGCGAACCTTTTCAACGATGAATGTTCAGTTTTATCCGCTGAGGTAATGGTTATATAACAATACAAAATGCCCCAAAAAAACAAAAAGACAATTATTTTCCCCGATAGTTCAAGTACTCTAAGGGCACTTGAAACAGGTTCTTCAAAAAATCCATGGATCCAAGCCGTGTAAATGCAGCGATCAATAAAAACATATCCTGAGTGTGGGTTCCTGGACATTCAGGAATCCCAGGAAATGAAAAAGCGGACTCGTTAGCCATCGATGGAAGATCCTCAAACATGGTGTATAAGAAACTTCCTAGATTCGTTGGGAATAGATTCATAGTCAGGAAAATTTGAGAAGCTTGGCAAATGGAATGGAGTTCCTTCAAAAAATATTCAATTGAACAGAACTAGGATTAGAATTGAGCATACCCGCTCAACACATTGGTATCTCCTAACACCAAGACGCACCTCTTTATTCTAGATGTTCACGAAACCTAACAATCATACACATTCTGGTAGTATGTAAAAATTTTGTAAACCAACGAAAAAAAAAACAATTCAAAAATTACTTAAAAAATAATAAAATTATAAGGAAAACAAATAAATCCAATTAAAAAAGGAAATAGGCGTAGTAAAACTTTTGTAAACGAATTCAAATGCAGTTGTTATAACCAATGAAAACGCGATTGACCTACAAGATTAAAACGGGTTTAAAAAATGCGAAACTTTTTACTATTTACAGGTTGTTTTAAGGTAAAATATTAAATTTTCACCTATTGTTGAGTGACAGTGTCAGAGCATGCAGCGGAACTGGATGACGGAACATTAAATAAAAAAAAAAGTTAAAATGGTTTGTTTCATACTAAATTTTTAAATATTTTTTCTCCAACAAATTATCAGTTTGATGATCCAATAACCGCCGCTTTGTTAGAACCAATCTAAAATTTTAATTTGTTCCCCTGAGTCAACGCAACCTGTGTTTTGGTAATAATAATCTTCTTTCAGGGTATAAACAACATAAATTTCAAAACAAGGCCAGAAAGAGAGGGTTCATCTTCCATGTACACTTCAAAACTGAGTGTGTACAAACTACCGCTAGAAACTATCACAAAGCTATCGGTGGTACATGAGCGAGAACCATCACGTTAACTACTGCCTGTTGAGGTGGCGGATTCGTCCGCGCTTTGGCCAACCCCGCAATGGAATGTTAGGCAAAAGGTAACGTCCTTGGTCCGAGTACTACTTTACCCATGCCTTTCGTACACTGACGGAACTTTCAACACTTTCTCTTCATATCTTTCATTCTAGCAAACATTACTGTCCACTCTTGGTGCCTCATGGAGATGAGTGCACATCTCCTTCTTCATAAAAATATTTGTCTAGAGCAGCCATAATTTGTGTTCTATTGTGGTAATATCTTTAGGTAGAAACAAACAGATGTTTGTTTCGAAACAAAATCGTTGGTTTCAAACATGTAGTTTTTTTAGTTTGGATGTCAACAAACATCGTTTAACTTCACTCTGAGATAAATTCTATCGTTAAACCGACAATTGAATCATGGTTAAGATGATTATTGCAAATTATGGTTCACTACGTTCATGGCATTTTTGACTAAGATCATTGTAACAAGAACTAATCCGACATTATAGTAAATGTTGAATCAACTTTTTTTAATTGTTGTTTTGACCATGATCATAGTCAGTTCGAAATCACTATACTGCGATAGTCATCCTAACCCCCAATAATGATGAAATTGACTATCAAATTTGTGTCTGTGCAAAATGGATCGGATTTTATTCATCGCTATGTGCTTGAAACGGAGCGGTCTATAAACTTCATCAAGTTTTATTATTGTTGCTGAGAGAAGTGTAATTCATACATTAAACAAAAGAGAAACCACACGGCGGGACAATTAAACGCAATTTTGAATCGTTTTTGACTCACTTTGGCCAAAAGTGGACATTTACTCATATATGAGCAATTGTGATTGTGATTGACAAGTCGACATATCTAAGACACCAACATAAACCAGATCGATGTTTTAGATATGTCGACTTGTCACTTTTACTCATACATGAGTGACTTCACATTGGACGATAGTGAGTCAAAATCGATTCAAAATTGAGTTAAATTGTCCCGCCGTGCTTTAGCCGTGCTAAATAAAAATAATCCCTAACATTCTTTATCTCCCGTTTCTTTCATTCTCTCTTTCTCTCTCTCTCTCTCTCTCTCTCTTTCTCTGTTTTTCTTTTCCTCATTCCCTCTCTTCAGTAATGATGATTTATATACGATAGACTTGAAATCAAATTAATTGAAAGCCACGTCAATATTACGCCTCAATAACAAAATTATTCTTGCACTGTTTTTACATCCACACATAAGGAAATGAAAACATTTATTCCAAAGCTAAAAAATGGTAGTACAGGTATAGCTCGATAGTACGTACATCAACATTCGCACTTCAAATCGCAATTGCATCAAAACTACTGGTTGTATCTGAAAACTTATTTAACCAAAAGAAAGAGCAATCTGCTATGTCTTTTGGTTGTCTTAGATTTTAGATACAACCAGTAGTATTTATGCAATTTCGATTTGAAGTCATAAAGTTGATGTACGTACTATCGAGGAATTCCTGTATCAAGAATGGATGGCCTTACACGGTAATTCAGAGGTATTCATTTTTTGACTACGTTACATGCATTTCAATGAGCGTATTCCACCCTTTATTTCTATCGCAGTATTACTGGCCACCTCATCTGCCATCTTTATTGTGCATTTTTCCTTATCATACGGTGTTTGAATTGTTTTATTTTACAAATTTATTTAATTTTCGCTTGATAACGCAATCATTTTTGATGGGACGAAAATATGGACAATGTGGTGATTGATGATTGATACTTTTTTCAATAAAACTACTCGACATTATTTTGCTTTTACTTTTATATGACTTTACGGCTGTAATGACTGCTGATTGAGTCTGTCCAAACCTTCACGCGACCTTCATTCGATTGAGTGAATGGCAATTTTTGTCTTAACGACTCTCTGTAAACTTGTAGAACCGTAACCGCTCCAGTGATGAAAATCTTTGTTTTTTTTTTAAATTGCAGATATGTACCTTCCAAATCACCAACTCGCCATAGTAACCAAAAGTAACGCACATAACTATTTGCTTGGACGTCGAAAATCGCTTTCCAACAAATATCTTTGTATTCCAAATTGACGCCAACATGTTCAGTCTCCTCAGGGACAACAAAACGCAAATTCAAAAGATCGGCTTGCTGCGATTTTCTTTTCTTGGACTACAAGATACGTTTGATGATTCTGGTATTATATTTTATATGGAGGCGAGATTTATGAAACATCGTGTATATTTTTTGAACCCATCATTATGTTGCGAATAACGAAGAGCCGGTTTTTATTTGAGAGCTATAAACGGCTTCCCGATAATTTTTTTTGTCGCATTTCGTTAAATTTAATTTGATAATTGTTTAACTATTTGAAACGTTTGAAGAGCAGTCAATTCACCCTTATATACCAAAGATCACAAACCTATACATAATTTCTAAAAATGATTCAAAATCTACAAAACATTGAGAACCTCTGCCTAGGAGAATTGCCTCCCATTTTTCACCTTCATCTGCACATGATATTTGTTTTGATTCCATTCTGCCACCGCTTCGAAACCTGTCGGCATATCATTCCGTTTATCCTACTGCTCTTTGTGAGCCGACCTTCGCGTGTTGATAGCTCAGAGGCACATCCTGGACCGATGATGACGATGCTGATCGGTTCAACAGGAAGAGCTACGTGCTTGAGTATTAGAAGACAAAAAAAAGCGAGGTAGAAAATTGATACAATCCAGTCGATTGAACGGAAGCAGCTCCTCGAGGTTTGAAGAATGGTTGTAATTGTAACCTTATCCCATCATTATGATCAATTGGACTAAGGAATATATCGGAAATAAGATAACCACGTTTGCGTTCGTGGGTCCTCGTTTAGCTCAGTTGCTAAAAGGCACAGCTACAATGCAACACCATGCTAGAAGTGGCTGGGTTCGATTCCCAATCTGGTCTAGGATTTTTTCGTTAAGGGAAATTGACTATAGGGGCATAGGGTAGGATTGTACTTGCCACTCAATCATATTAATGCAAACATGGTACCTAGCCTCGAAGGCTCTCAATTAATAACTGTGGAAGTTCATTTAGAACACTAAGTTGAGAGAAAGCAATAAGCTAATTGCGAAAGCAATGTGTGCCTTCAGTCGTTTGCCCATAGTTTGTTTACTTGTTTGTACCGTTTGAATTGTTCATTTTCAAAACGTTGCACATTGGAAATAATGTAAAAATTAAGGATTTGGATGAATGGAAAAGTGAAAACCGTGTAGTTATGCGAAAATTGGCGAAGCTATTAGAACTTCAATACGCGAGTGTTAAATCCACCGTTAACAAGTTTGAACAGCACTTTTCTTCAGCTGAACCGCCAGAATCAGGCAGAAAACCCGGTTCTTCCAACCATAAACTGGATCATAAAGTGGTTACTCTAATTAAAAAGAACAAATTGCGAGCATCAGAACGATCCAACGTATCATACAATGCAACAACCTGAAAACCTATAAGAAGCAACAAGGGCTCGGGAATTGTGTCCGTAGGTTTTGCAGTACCCGAATGCATGAGTTTTGATGGAAGAGACCTATCTGAAAAATGACTCAAAAATCCTTCCAGGTTCACAATATTGTAACAAAAATGGATATTCCAACTACTTTTTCTTTGACTTTTACACGATTGGACTTATAATTTAAAGGTTATTGGACATTACTAATTTATTGTTGTTTTAATCCCACGACGGTTTGGTTGATTGGATAAATAAACCCAGGTATTGGAAAACCTAGTTTGTCCCAGAAAAAATGCGAAAATCCATACGTCAGTTTCAAAAAAGTTTTTGTCATAGAAAATGATAATTTTATTGAGGGAATCGTTTATTAAACCTCTCATGATTACATTACTCAATATGTCCACCATTTGTCTCGATCACCTTCTTCAAACGGGGACAGAATCGAGAGCATACCTTTTCAATGTATAAGTCAGTCTTCGAGTTTCATGACTTGGTAATGGAAGCTTTCAGGGCGCCAACACTGGGGTGAGAACTTTCACAGGCCTTAGCCTGAACATATGCCCATATTGAGTATTCCAAAGGATTCAAGTCCCGGCTACTAAGAGGCCAAATGTCCTTTGGCCAAATTCCATGTTCAGCCACGCTTGAGTCCTTTTTGAGGTATGACACGGTGCTCCGTCCTGTTGAAAAATGACGTGTTGGTGGGCTCCAAAAACGACTATTTTCCATGGCAGAACGTGGTCCTTCAAAATGTTTATGTAAACCTCGGTAATAACTTTTAATCCAGCTTTGATAAATACTGGAAGCATTTTCAAGCCATTGGACGCAACTGACCCGAAAACCACGACTCCGGCCGGATATTTGGATGTAAATTTGAATTTCACGTTCTCCTCAATCTTCTTCGGCAAAATAAACCTGTCTGTACGTGTGTTAGATACGGGATCGATGGTGAACATTTTCTCATCGGAGAATACGATGATGGTATGCTTCTCTTTCAATGCTGACACCAAACGTTTTGAGCGCTCCAGCCGTAGTTGTTTGATGCGATCCGTTACAAGGTGGCGCTTTACTCTTGCCATGGACGAACATTTCAAGTCATCTTTGACCAACCGTTGCATAGTAGTTTAAGAAATATCAGCTTTCTGCCAATTTCCGGATCGATCTGGGATTTCACCTCACATTGTCTCTCACTGATCTGATGACCTTCGATGTGAGAGCGGACTGTGGACGGCCACTTCCCGGCTTCCGTGAACGTGTTGGGGAGAAAAGTACAAAACGCACTGGTGGGGTAGTATGACCCACTCAATAAATATGCTTAAATCTTCAAAGCTATAACTTACCATTATCAAACTTCATCAATTATTATATAAAACAGCATAACTGATAATTGTATAGTACAACAAAGCACTAAATACACCAAAATACGATCAAAATTGAAGAAATTGTCCCGACTGTACCTCACATGTATATAATAGAATTAATCAAATAAGCTTTTACCACGCGTTAATATCCATGATTTATGATAAATTCACTTCACATACATCGCACTCCACAAAACTTCAAGATAATATCAAATTATAATTTATTATAATTCCATTTATTTTCTGAATATATAGACAAAACCATGCAAAACTAAAACTGGGCCAGAACGCACCGTGGTGTTATGTATACGTCTACACGCTTAGAAAAAAACACCCAGTGGAGCGGTAAAGTGTATGAAGTATACATTGGGTATAAATTACTTACTTCTGGTGAAATTCTACCCAAGAGTAAGTAATTTGAAACCAATAGTAGATAAACACAATTATAAGCAACGTGCTTCCCAAACTTAACTGCACTTTTGGGTGCTTTTTTCTAAGCGTGTATATAGTGAGGAGTTGACAACATATCACAACGTTTTGTGCAACGTCTTTATTCTATACCAATAGGCTGCAAACAGTGCAAACAGGACGTGGCGATATGTTTCAACTTTACACCTCTAATGAGTAACTTTTTATAGCAGTGTTTTTACTTTTTACAAGCGGTGCATGCTATGCCAATAATGTGGTGCATCATATCCCAGTGTTGTCACGACACAAACTAGTCACAACCTCCTTTGCGTACATTTTTCTCAACATTGTTACTCGCGAATCACTGTTTTGTTTACATCGTCTCGGAGTTTACAGTCAGGTGGTTTCCCAACAAACATCGGTGTTGAATTAGAGCTTGTTCAAACAAATTTGGCGAAGCTATTCAGCTATTCTAGAAGAAACAGCTGAATTGCTTCTCCAAATTTGCTTGAACAAGCTCTAATTCAACACCGATGTTTGTTGGGTTCACACACGCATTAAAATAGTAAAATTAATGTTTATAGCTTTCCAAAAATAAGTATTGAAATCTTCCGCATTTTTTTATAAGACATACTGTAAATATTTGTATTAATGTGATTTTTAGTTGTATGTACACAATTTTGTTTCCGCATGCACTTCTCTGTCATAGTTAAAAAGTAAAGCACAGTGCTCTACTCTGTGCTTTACTCTGTGCTTTGGCTCGTGCTTTGGTAAATGGTTGCAAAATGAAATTTTTTGATGCTAGTTACAAAAAGGCATTGTAGGGGTTCATAGAGGGAAATTTTTATTAAAATCCTTATTCACAAACTAGTCGGGCCTTCCGCCGTGTCTGGTTTTTTGCACTTGTGTTTGCACAGAGACGACAAGAGAGAGTGCAATCGTTAACGCCCAAAGAGACGAGAGCAAATTCGAAATGAGATGTGCGGCTTTGAGCGCACGGCAAAACAAGTGTGCCCGAAAGCACAGACTGCACTTTCACGTCTCTTTGAAATTTAATGTACTGTCTCGTAGCAGCGCGTGCTGCACTCAAAGAGATTTGAGTCGCACCTTATCCCTGCTTGGATAGAAATCGATATTAACTTGCAAAGTTTGCGCAGACCACGACTTTGGCAACACTATTATTTCAAATACGATACTTCTCGGCCTTTGTAGTCTCATCACGGAAGAATTTTTCTTTCAGATGGTTAATACTTCACTTCCTTGGAATGATGGTTAGATTATCAAAATTGCTGAAGGTACTTCTTCTAAACAATCCTGTGATGATAATGGCTGACTCTCGTTCAATTTAGCAGATTCAAGACTGCTTCTTTGCAAATCAGTTCGGAAGTGTATGGGATATGATTCTCAAATTTTGAACGAAGTACTTAGAGGTACTTTATATTGCATGTCAGCAAACTCCTGAATCAATGCTTCGGTTAAAAAACGCTTTCCATTTGAACATGAACATTTTCTATTGCTGTTGGGAAACGGTCTACAACACTTTAACAATCTTTCAAATGCCATTTTCCTTTCCTGTTTCACACACAAATGCCATTTCCTTTCCTGTTTCACACACTGATTATTGATTTTCGAAGTGAAGCAGTTCGAATAGCGCCATACATCAGTTACAATGAAATAACTGTACATACCAACAGATTCTATTTAGCATGTACTTTCCTGCTATGAATATGTGGCTTGCTTTTGTCAGTAGCAAAAATATTATGAACATTGTTGGGAAGACGAATGACGAAGTCAAACTACCACAACGTTCTATGCCATGAACATTTAGTTTGACGTCATCGCGGGTAGCTGTTATTTACTTTACGAAATGATAGTTAAGTATTAGTAGTCAATGTGCAATCTTGTTCATCAACTGTTGATTGAAACCTGCAGAATTGAAACATTTCTATTGAAATTGACCAATGAAATCCGCCAATAAAATCAATAATGTTGAAGTAATCTCCTATAACCTTCAAACCATTAGTTCAATTGTGTGAAATTCAAATAAAAAGTTGTTGAAATATCCATGTTTATTGAAACAAACATAGTTTTGGTGATGAACCATCTCGAATAACTTATGAAAAGAACGAGTTTCTTAAGTTTTAAGGCACTCACGAAAAAAATCAATTCAAAATATCTTGAAAACGGTTACTTTAAGGAAGGTCATTAATGTAAAAATTTCGAATTTAAATTTGATATTATATTTTGGCATTGAAAAGTACTTTTGATAAACAAAAATTAATTTTATGAAAATCTTTGAAAAGTTGCAATAAGGAAAACTTTTTTGAAAATGTTTTGTCCATGTTGTTCTTCCCTAGAAAACAATGTCTTTTTTGTCGTTATTTTACCATCGATATTAAAAAAAAACACATGGAGGAAATTTGAATTTCAAGTTTTAATTATGATTTTTTAAAGGTAATGATATTTTTTTCCAGTGTTTTTTTTTCACGAAAACTTCGATTCCCTACCATTTTTTCTCAGACACTTTTTCTCTAAAACGAATGATATCAGAATTACTATTTTCCTAACAGTGTTGTATCAAAAACACATAAGCCCTTCGTGAAAGTTGCTCTCGTATCAAAACGACTATTCCTCATGCCATAACACTTATTCTGTTATTCCGAACACGTTTGCAAAGTTTCGACCAAATCTAAAATACTTTAGTTTTGCATTGGCTGATATGACGTGGAACCGAAAGAATGATTTATTAAAATTTTATGAAACCCACTAGAAATCAATTCGGTTTTAATAAGGCAGCGAGGGGCGCCAACAGGTTTCAAATTTTAGTCAGTTTCATAAGAACCTACACAGCTTCTTGACAACGATCATAAAACGTTGACTTCTAAAATTTCTTTTACTCCTATCAGAGGTTTTATTTTTACTTTATAAACTCATAAAATGCTGTTTTGAAATGCTGTTTTAGCACTCATTCATATTATCTTATTATGGTCAGTTGAACAAGCATTTTAAAACCATTTTGCCTCCAGTAAATGCATTAAACGGCTAATTGGCATTGAAGAAAGCTACCAAATGACCTGATAGTTTTATAGTAGCCATTGCTAAGATAAATTGGCTTTTTGGCAAAACTGTGATTTCTTCCAATCACCATATTGAAATATATGAAATAATTGAAGTGTAGAAAAATAAATACACCAGATTATAAATGTAATACAATTGAACTGTAGATCTGAGACCAACTTCGGTATTCTTTCAGATCACCTTATTGAATTCAATCAATTTTCAGGAGTTTCATGATGAATTTACCGAATATATTTCTTTCAATTGTTTTTGTTGTTGTAAACTCGAATAATTTCCGAGGTGCATTAATTTTCAGCGCCTATCGTGCCAATATTCACCATAAAATTAAATGCGCATATGATTTGGAGCATGATACGTTATAAAAAAGACTCAATTTGTTTTGGATATTTTGCTATCAAGCATAATTTTCCGCTACACTAGAACTTTTTTCTTAGCCATTATTTACTGTTGAATTAATCAGACGAGCAGAGAATAGAACAAAGCAGACCAACAAAAACCAACCCCGATATCACCGTGAAATTTGACAGCTGTGGCCATTTGGCCCTATGCTGGTTTTGATGGCGGCCAATAGGTTTTATGATGGTTCTCAAGTGGTCATAACATCTCTCACTAGAACATTTTCAAAATCTTTATGGTCTTCTCCAGGTTTTATTCATTTGTTTTCACAACCGCCACTTTGTACACATTTCGGCTTTAAAGATGCATAGAGGAGGTGTTGGTGGACAAAACAGTTTTGAATGTAGTTTCACCACCAAAGCCGGGAGGAATGTGATACGGCTGGAATAGAACTGAAATTGTTACTTGGGTTGGCCCTTATGAAAACTCCATGTCAAAATTTAAGAGATAGCAGGCTTCTCGTTACAATACCTGTCCGTTCTGGAGTCAATAATGACGGTTCTGACCAACTCCATGCAGTTTAAAAAATAGTCAGAAAGTTATTAACAATTTCAGTTTTAGAAACTATGATGTCTAACCTCATTTTAACATTCCTTGGATTTGTCAAAAGCGATGGTTAACAAAGCGGAGAGCAAAAAGAGACACACTCAAACGCAACAGTGATGCCATAGTTAACGCTCAACAGTGACGCACGATTTATCGTTGAGTTCTGTTGGATTCATATTTTTTCATTGCATATTATAGTTTTAGATGATGGACAATTTGATAAATGACAGTACTAAATGATGGATAATATAATAATAACTATAGATGAACCTCAAATGACTCGAAAAAACATGAAAAAACAGAGATTTCAGATCATCTTAGCATGAAATAAATTCAACTCAATATTCAACATCACATTCTGGCGACGTGCCTCCCAGACAACCAGAAATCGTTTAAGATTACACAGTTTTCATCATAAAAAGTGCTATGATAAATCACAGTCGTTTAATTGTACAACCAAAGTAAATATTTCGTCGCATATAATGTTGTTTTATGAACTTCTTGCGATGCATCTGATAGAATCGTATAGCAATATAAATAGTCTCACATTATGCTTATTTAAAGTCGTTGTTATTCCACAAAGTGATTAGTATACGTAAAACATAAAAAATGCTTGTAACGCATCATATTATATCGAAAATAAGTCGCACAAGTCATCATTGTGTCACATTATAAACGATTAAGACCATGATAACAATCTAAGCTCCCGTATAAAATCTAATTTCGTACATTTTTAGTTAGTCAATTCCAAATTTATCATAAAACGATTGGTTTGTTAAGAAAATGCGCACATATTTAAAGAAAACACGACTGATTAAAGCTCGAAAAAGTGGAACGTATGGCCGATTTCTTAGGCAGTATCGAAACAAATGGCGGGTTTCTAATAAAATTATCGTGGAAAAGGAAAATATAAAACCTGAATTTTCCAAGGATGAATCATTCAACAGTGATGAACCTTTTACAGCGTCTACTGAAAATATAGCTATCAACAATGATGATGAATCACGATATGTATCAACCGAAAATCAAGTACCACATAAGAAGCACTGTAAGAAAACTTTTCTAACATTATTATATGTATATATTTATAACACAACATTTTCAGCTGGCAGTTGAAATCTTGTTGATGATATTCGGAACTGGTTTATTGACTTTCACATTACTCAGGCAGCAGTAACATCTTTAGTAGGAATCCTGAACTCACACCTGGTTTTGAATTTGCCGAATGACGCACGAACAATTATGAGGACTCCTAGAAAAATATGCATCGTTGAAATGTCGGAAAATGGACGGTATTGGCACCAGGGCTTGAAAAACTGTTTACAAAAAGCCCTAGAACAGCTTGATCAGCCACTGTCGGTATCACTGAATATCAACATTGATGGCTTGCCAGTACACAAAAGTAGTACTAAAAACTTTTGGCCCATCCTCTGCAATATTCACGAGTTACGTAAAATTGCTCCTATGGCAATAGGAATATACTATGGTACCAGCAAGCCTAAAAGTTGCACAGAGTTTCTGAATCCCTTCATTGATGAGCTGCTTCCCATCATACAATCAGGATTGACGATAAATGGTCATCAGGTTGCAGTCAGAATACGTTGTTTAATTTGCGACTCTCCAGCGCGGTCTTTCATCAAGGGTGTGATCAATTTTAATGGAAAACAAGGTTGCTTGAAATGTACAACGAAAGGCAAATATTGCCATACCGCTAATACAGTAATCTTTCCACAAACTATCGCACCTCTACGAACTAATGAAAAGTTTCGAAACAAAGAATACCCTGAACATCAACGCAGTGATACACCACTATGTCGTTTGCCAATAGATATGATTGATGATATCATTGTCTCTGATAGTCTTCATCTTTTGGAATTGGGAGTGATGCGAAAGTTATTGAATGGGTGGCGCACAGGGTCAATGACAAAACGTGCAAAGTGGAGTATAAAGATGAAAGTTGAAATATCTGATTTCCTTGTGAAAATTCGATTCCCTAAAGAAATTCATCGTCGAATGCGGTCGTTAGAATTTGTGTCTCTGTGGGAAGGTTTGGAATACCGTAATTTTTTAAATTATGTTGGGTTAGCACGACTTAAAGCTTATTTGCCAGAAAAGTACTATCAACATTTTCTCACATTGTTCTGTGCAGTTAGAATTTGCTCAGTTGAATCGTACAAAATATTTTTACCGGTTGCCAAAGACTTGTTCATCGATTTTATAAATGATTACAAAATCTGTACGGCTCGGAATATTTAACAAGTAATATCCATAATTTATGTCACATAGTAGATGAGGTGGACAGATTTGGATCCTTGCCGACACTATCCGCCTATCCTTTTGAAAATTATCTTCATACAATTAAAAAAATGCTTCATACAGGACCTCTACCTTTGAACCAAATTGCAAATCGATTAACTGAGCTAATGAGTAAATCCTCAAGAATTTTTAAAGACTCTTGTAAGGCAAACGGAAGAATCATTCACTCAGTGGAGAAAACAGAATCGAAAGTAACAATTACCCTACAAGATTTTATATTGAGCACAGATTTTGAAGATAAATGGATTTTAACCAAAGATTTGTCAATAGTTTGCATGCAAAATGCTCATCAGTGTATTTTGAATTGGAGGATTGAAGGTCGCGAAATAATAAACAAGGCAGACTTTTTTGATAATCCTTTCAGATCTTCGTTTATTCATATTTATGCTGCAAATGGAGATAAAAACAATCTTTCAAAATCCGACACCTATGACGTTAATTGCATATTGTGCAAATTAGTTGCTATTAAATGGAAAAATGAAATTGTGTTCGTTCCTCTCATTCACACATTTGTTAATTAATTTTATAATTTTTCATGTTTTTTCTGATCTTATGTTTAATCTAATCCAATTAAATAAAAATTAAAATTAAAAAAAACAATTCACATGAAATCTCAATGAACTACCTGTTACAAATCCTCATCTGAGTTCATCAAAATTTCAACATGAGATCCCATATCAGCATCATCATCTGAATCACCATATGACTCATCTTGATTAGAATCAGTCGTGATATTATCAACCGGCTCATCACCATTCACAGCATTTACAGCACAAACAGCATCACCAGGGTTACCATCTGCCTCTCCTTTCTTTATCCGTGTGCGACGACACGTAGACTTGCGCAGCTTCTTACTACTAGACCTTGCTTTCGAGTAGCGGAAAAGTCTATTCTTGCAGAATAACTCCAATTTTACGTTAGTGTACGTTGGGTCTCCAACACTAACTATTGCAGAACATTGGCAAACTCGCGAAAACTTCGTTTCGATTTGTTTCCTCGGTTGATACCGGTCCACGTGAAGTTATTCCAAAATGATCGGGTAAACAGACACTCCACAATCAAATAGCAGGCAGAATCACCTTTCTCATAATAAGTAGTAGGAGGAATAATTTTTGTAAAATATTTTATCTGAAATATAAATCACAATTAGACTTAGTATTAAAACATATGCAAAACTTTGCAACTTACGTATTCCTCGAATACTTGTTTGTTGGCCAATATCTTGTTGAAATTGATTAAATCTTCCTCATCGTTTATGTGTGTATGCTCCTCAACCAATTTTCCTTCTTCTGGTGCCGATAGAACTCTTTTCTCAATATCAAGCATAGTGGCAAACCGCGAGAAGCTTTCCCCCAAACAACTTTCTATCGCTAGTTGAACCGAAGTGCTGATTGTTTCCGTAATCTGTTGTTTCATTTGCATCATTTCATTCATCATTCCGGTCACTTCAGTTTTCAAGGTAGTCACTGCAGTGCCCAACTTTGCTACTTCTGACTTTAATGATGTCATCACGTTTTTTATTTCGCCGAACGAATCTTTGAAACTGCCTGAAATGGATGGATGATATAAAAACTATAATACAGTCGACTCTTTCTACCTTGACAAACATTGTTTATGAAACGATGTCGGATTAGGTAGACGAATGAAGAAAAGGCTTCGAAGAGAAATCCAGTCATTCCAGGCATGACCAGAAAAAAAAATTGTTAGGTACCAAGTAAAGGAGGAAAATTTGTTTAAAGACGAAGGACAGATATACCGGTTAAATAGCATTCAGTCGAATTGATAATTCTGCCACGATAAAATAGTACCTGCTCCTTCAACGGCTCCGGTATTGTTCGGTGATGGATTGATGTAAATAATGTTATCATCAGTCACTTATATCGACTGAATTTGCTGTTGATCCTGTGGAACTTCTAATACAGAAGTTGAAATCACATCTATAAAAAAAATTATGGCAATATAAAAAATTGTATTAGCACTTATTATGGGATAGTTAATGATAAAGGTTTATCGTTTCGTGCTTACAAATAGTGTTCACTTTAACGTAAGAACATTTCAATTAGCTTTGCACCACGTTTACATCACAACCAATATTACATTATATGGCGTATCTTGATAAAAAAGTCAATTACTCAGAGAAAACTAGTGAATCAAAATGCACGATATCACGTAATATATGCTGTAGTGTCAAATGGCTGTTGATTTATCAGAAGTATTTCTTTATCCTTCATAACAAGATTTTTTAATCAGAACCTACAGAACACCCTTATTCAATATAACGATGAAAATTAATATTTACCTTTCGGATAAGATTTCTGTTCCTCGTTTCGTGGGTTTGCAAGAGATTGCGATTGGAAAGAAGAAACAATCTTATTTGTATTTAAAGCACAACTCAGATCCAATACATTTTCTGCTTCGATCGTTGCAGAATCGGTGAATGAAGCCAATCCAATTGGTGACAGTTCTTGAGCCTGTGGTGGGGACTGAATAAAATCACTTTTCTGTACCGGCTTTTTTGATGAAGAAATATCTATAACATTCTTAATAAATTGGATGATCGTTAATCTTAACACAATTAGCTTACCATGAATGATCTTATTGTAATCTTTGAGGGGGCGTGACACAACCGGCTTTTCTCTGCGACGTTTTAACAACTTCCGCTTGGTATCATCGTCTGAAATTTCTAGCTTGAGGAGATCTTCACCAGCAGCTTCTGCCGCTTGCAAAGTTTTAAACTTTCGACCCATTATAGCGGGAATTTTCTTCGTAGCACCGTGGAATTTATTGCCTCCTGTACGAAGCTTGTCCAGCTTTTCGTTAGATGGAATTTTGGGCCACATAAGACATCCGTCGTGCACCCACGAAACTGGAACTGCAAGCACCCGCAGCTGTTGCTTCTCGAAAAATTGAGCCACAGTAAACATCTGCAAGCAAATGAGAATATTGAAGCAAGTTTTCAACAAATATTTGCTATTAACTTACCTTTGATTGCATTTAGTGAAGATACACGCTTAGTTTTATTTAATTTCGAATAATTTGCTCCACAGACGTTTGTTTACGATTGTAAATGACACTTCAATGCATATTCCCGTTGAAAGTTACACACTAACTCACACTAAGAAATCCAATAAGATTCTCACTATGCGAGATATCTGAGTCATTTATGCGATGTTATAAGAATGTCATAAACTAAAATCGGGTTTACTGGCAGCTAAACCATGGAGCACAGGAAACATTGCCGCTTAACAACTGGGGGATCGAGGTTCGTGCCTGGGTGGATGACTTCGTTGCGCAAAAAAAGGTAAATATGTATATGAAAAAAAATGCTGATTTGCAATAATTTGAAAGCCAGGAGGGTGTATCACGAATAGCAGAAAAAAAATGTATCGACAGATATCCGCATGTTTTTTTGATTTTTATTTATGGAAAAATAATTATTTTTTCTTATAATCAATAAACCCGATTGACGAACACCAAATACATAAATAAATAAAATGGTCTTTGTTTTGTTTTCAATCGCAAATAAGCAGTTGTAGAATCGCATGGAGTAATTGAACAAATCGTAGTGTGGTGCATAAGAAAACAAAAGTTTACCAGATAAAGTCGTATATTTTTACATTTTTAATAGTAGAAGAGTGTTGAATTTATGGGAAAGCACATATATCGCCTCCACTTTTGCACGTATAAGGCACATTCGAAGCTTCGTATGCGATGTAACTATTACTTTTAAATGTACGTATAATGCGACTACAATTTGCAATATATGTGTAAACTGGTTGTCTGGGCTGAGATGTATCGCAGGCGATCAAACGCGCCCTATCTGGCAAAGAACCGAACAATTTCCAAATCCGCAATAGGCGAATTTTATGCAAACTGCTTCAGCATGTAGATGAAGAATTGTAAAACGCATGTAGATGTAGTATTTCAAATCTAAAAAATGACAGTAATTGGCACTTAATAATGACTCATATCTCAAATCACTAGCCTAATAAACAGAGATTCAGTTCGAAAAATTAAATGTGAAATAGTTTGGAAAGTACAAGTTGCATTAGACCTATTTCAAATCAACCAATGAAAATAATTACCTCTGATAAAGCCGTCCACTACCTTATGTAGATAACTTATTTTCGATACAGTCCTTAGGTCCTGGAATAGTCGGGATATGGTTAGATTGTGAAGAGGGTGCTTATCATCTCGATCATTTTCGGATGCATTCTCGAAATTGAATTCGCCGGATGAAATCAATTAGGGCAACGAAGGTTTGCACCTGCCGATGAAGGTGAGATCCCTTTTTGTTCAAAAACGTTCTCCCATTAACAGGACCGCAAAGGTGTGAACGTTTTAAAACAGGTTATTCGAACAACAAATATTAAATTAAATGGTGATCATTACCGACAATGTTTCACACAAGTGGCTGGGATGGAGCGATAGGCGAAGGTAATCTGCCATGAGATTGTCTTCATCATAAGACTGGCAGCCAATTAGCAGCTCGGTATAGCGAAGGAGCTTATGAGTCTCGACCATGATGGCAGGAGCAGCATGGTGCGCTGAATTGCCACTACGAGGTAATGTAGGTAAGAATTGAACATGGCACCAATCTGCTGCCTGAGAGTAAAACAAGAAGCTTGACGTTAATTGCATTATGATTGTTTAATCAATAAAGTCAGTCGCATATTGCCGGCTGAAGCCTCTTAAAGATGATCGAGCACCATCTGGACGCTAGGATTGGCATTCGTTGACAGGCATGGAGATGCTCGAGCCATTGATTATGCCCATCATAGTGGATAATAGTTTTAATCACGGAGCAGAGAAATGAACTGCCGATTGGAATTGCCTTACCGAGGAAGAGATTTAAATTGTTCAATTCATACGATTCACTTCAAAGGCAGTGAAATTAAAATTCAACAGTTTGGACACTTTTGGCAATACACGCTCACGCTCATTCCGTCACGAGGTGCTGCACCAATTAGTCCGGTTTTGCGCGCCATCACGCATTCGACGCACCCTCAGGGGCCTCGCATCGATTTCGGTGCCATTTTTCATAGCAGGGCAACGGCGCTCAACGATGTGGTAGAAACTGCAAGTGGTCCGTTTAAAAATCAACACACTCTTCAAGCCATCACTTAATTTGGGCTGCATTAAAAATGCATTCACGCGAATTAAACCTGCCACCTGAACGTTTCTCTACACGCACACCAAGGGAGGCAGCAGCAGCGGGTTGGAAGTTATGACAGTGTCCGATAAGATATTGAAGATTAAATTACCCACGACACCCACTGAGCGGACCGCGTTCGAACGTTCATTTCGGAAATTTGAGTTTTTTTTTGTTTTGAAGACAGGCAAATTTTGTCGGGCCATAATATCCAAGTCGGGCTATTTATGATTTAATTTGGCCACATCGACTGGCGCCGGTGATTACGATTCGGAAAACTGATATATGCTTCGGAAAGACACGTGTCATTGGTCTGGCATCATTTGCATAAAGCACAGGGATTCACAGAGTTTGCTCCTATTTTAGATTTTTTGTTTTTTTTTCAGATCATGTTAACGGCAAGCTCGACTTTCAGATCAGCAAGGACGTAGTCAGTCCATAATGGAGGGCTCCCGAGATATGTTGTAACATCTGTATCACCACTGACTGTAGCGAGCAAACAAACTAAAACTAAAAAAATACACCACAAACCCCCATCAGTTAAACGAAACGATATGAGTAGTTCCCGGTTGGTGCAAAAATTCAAATCGAGAGCAAAACTATCATGTTACATACATCTATCGAACATTTTCAAACTTTGTTGCAGTCCCTGGAGTCTGCTTTCCGCCGGTAGATAGATGCAAAATAGACACCCTAGTATAAGCTACACGGTCAGCGCCGGTTGCGAGATGCATCTCGACATCAGCAGCAAGAGAGAGAGAGAGAAAGAGATATCCCGCTGGTGGTCGACATTCAACTCTACGGTCGGAAACTGGAGCAAAAAGCGTAAATGAAACAACACACACAAACGTTCACCTGAGCGTCGTTGCTCACGGGAATGTTGTACCAAATGTGCGCACTAGACAACAAAAAAAATGCTCCAGTTACTGGATAATCCAAAGTCAGCCGGCTGCCGCTGAGGCTGCACCAGCATGCAGATTAATTGCAGTATGAGATCAGATTACAAAGCCGATGTACTATGGACTAACTGACGACGCTTCAGGGCAGGCTAGGTAGATGACTTTGGTGTGTGGCCACCAACCGAAAAGACCGCCGGTCGTCGCTGACCAGGCCGTGAAACAGGAAATGTGTCGATGCGTTTGCCTACCAGTGCAAATGCTGCTGAGAGGCTAGGCGATAAAAATGTAGGCTGACCAGGGACGAACCGAACGATTCGAGACAATCAACGATAAGTGCAGTTACGCTCCGAAATCACTTTGAAAGGTGTTACTTGTTCTAAAGTAGATTACTTCCATCGGTGGCCTGCAAATCTTCGAATCAGGTTGTGAAAACTAGAACATTCCGTGCGAAAACCTGTCCCATGCGCGCGGCACGTATCCAACGATAAGATCATCATCCGCCAACACCCGGTCCTGTGTGGGTTCCACGCGTCTGTCAGTGCAGTCAGGGTCCAGTCAGTGGCAGCTACTGCTCTGAAGCATTCCGTGTCGGATCGTGCTGCTCCCACTTCTAGTCAACCATCAAACATAAACACTCGGCTAGAACAAAGCACAGACTTGCAAGAATCTTGTACCGACTAATCACCGGCAGCTAATCGTCACGCTGTTCATGCAACAAATCAATTAATATTGGTGTACATGTTCAACAGCGACGACGGACTCTGAATGGCAGAAATTGTGAACCCTTTCTGAAGTGTTGATTGGAATCTTTAACCCCGTGAGGGTTGCCACCATTTTCCACCTCCGTTGAAGCATTTTTGCCACGAAGTTATGATACCGCGAAAAACATACTTCTCGTGAAACTGTGCCAAAGTCGGCGGACAAATAATTACCGATATTAATAAGCACTTCTAGTTGAACACAGAACGTAATAAGATAATCGCGTTTTCGGTGTCTACTTGCGGAACAATTCAATTTGTTCCAGATCCCCGGGGTCCCCAGGCCAATGGGAGTTAAGGCGCTAGAATTTTCCATCTAGCATTTCAAGGTGTGGCCTTGAATTAACTTACTGTCACAATGTTGCAAGCGGCACAGCTGGTGATCTTTGGGAAGTATGGTCCGTTGGCAGGAAGGGCATATGGTCAGGATTGCATGGCGGTATGCATTTATCATTTCCCTGATAAGGGAAAGTCCATTAATTACGTCACGCAAAAAATGACTTTTTATAACTCTCCTCCCAACCACCCCCTCTTTGTCACATTTTCTGTAAGGACCTTCAAATTTTTTTGTATGGATCGTCACGTTTTCCCAAACCCCCCCTCACACCTTACTGCGTGACATAATTAATGGACCTTCCCTTATGTAGTGGTCATCATATGCGTCGCAATGCTGGTGGCATTGCTTCCTACTATATTCAATACTAGCTGAACCCGGTGCGAGCCTTGCAACGCATGCGACTAAATGAATGAAAAATTAATAGAATTGGCACGTTTATGGTTTTTGTTATGAATGAATCTGGTTAAAATATTTTTGTTTGTTTGTGTGTGTTATTTATGCAAAAAAAGTTTGTGTTGTTAATTTAATCCCTTGGACCGGTAGTATCTACCGGTTTTGCTTTCTGCGTAGAAGCATTTCAAAGACAAACGAAGCTCGTATCCTATCAGTTTGTACGTAATTTCTCTTGCAATTTTTGACTAAAGGGGTTCACACTTCTATCAGAATATACTTCTTACACGAGAAATACACATTTTGTTTTTTAGTTGCATGGATAATACTCATGTTTGGTTCAAATGTCTATTTCATTGGTTTTAGAGCTCTCCTTCACCCTGTCCAGAGGAACGGCGTCTTGAACCACTTAAGAAAAAAATCCTGCCCAAAAACCCCCACATGCCAAAGTTGGTTCCATTTGAAGAACAATTCTAAGAACTCGAGCTTTGCAGACATTTGTGTTCAATTTGTATGGAAGTCCTCCCCTTCCAGGCGGGGAAGGAGCTTCGAACCATCATAAGAACCTTCTCTGGCCTCAACAACCCCTACATATAAGTTTTCATAATAGTAGGTATGATTCTCATGTTTGGTTGACATTTGTTTCTAATTTTCATAAGAGCCCACCCCTTCCAGAGAGGGGAGGAATCTCAAACCTTCATAGAAACATTTCTTGGTTCCGAAAATCATCCAAAATTTGGTTCCACTTGTTTAATTAGTTCTCGAGTTATGCAGGAATTCGTGTTTCATTGGTGTGGGAGCATCCCTTCCAGATGCGGGAGGGGTCTCGAACCATCATAAGTACCTTTCTCGACTCCGAAAATCCCTGCATAAAAATAGTCACACCTGTTGGGATAATTCTCATGTTTGGCTCAAATTCGTGGTTCATTTGTATGAAAGCCCCTTCTTTCAAAGAGGAGGGGGGTCTCAAACCACCATAGATACATTTCTTGCCTACAAAACCTCCACTTGCCATATTTGGTTTTATTTGTTTGATTAGCTCTTGAGTTATGCAGAAAATAGTTTTTCATTTGCATGGGAGCCCCCCTTTCTGAAAACGGGAGGGGTGTCGAACTATAATAAGATCCTTTCCCGGACCCAAAAACCCCTCCAAACAAATTTGCATAGCGGTAGGGATAGTTCTCATGTTTGGTTTGAATTTGTGTTTCTTTTGTATGAGAGCCCCCTTTTTTAGAGGGAGGAGGGGCTTTGAACCACCATAAAAACATTTCATGCCTTAAACAACTCGTTCATTCCAAATTTGGTTCCATTTGCTAGATTAGTTCTCGAGTTATGCAGAAATTTGAGTTCCATTTGTTTGAGAGCACCCCCTCCCCCCTTCCTCCTCATATGACGGAAGAGTCTCAAATCACCATAGAAACATTTCCCTCCTTCAAAAACTTCCACATGCGAAATTTGGTTCCATTTCTCTTATTAGTTCTCGAGTTATGCAAGGATTTGCGTTTCATTTGAATCGGTTCTCCCCCTTTCAGAAAGGGGAAGGGCTTCAAATCAACATAGAACAAACATGTCTTCAAAAACCACCACATACTAAATTTCGTTCCGTTTGCTTGATTAGCTCCCGAGTTATGAAGAATATTGTGTTTTATTTGTATGGGAGCCCCCCTTTCCAGTGAAGGGAGGGGTTTCAAACCATCATAAGAACCATCTCCGGCCCCAAAAATTCCTGGATCCAAAATTTCACGCCGATCGCTCCTTCCGCTCACGAGTTAAATCGTGACAAAGGAAACCCCAACTCATTTTTATTTATCCCTTATGTGATCGACAAAAAAAAACACCCTTAAGTGATCGACAGGGTACCCGGGTACCCACCAAATTCAAATGATTATAACTCTGGTTATTATTGACCGATTTTAATTCTTTTGGCATCGTTAGATTTCAAAACTCATTGGCTTTATAAACATTATCAGCAATGACCATTTGAATTCATCTAATTCCCGTAAATTCGGGTTACCAGGACTGTGGTCCGATATGGATTCACAATTTGGAAACAACTATTAAATTTCCGAGAATGGATGTCAAAATCTATGGAATAATTCCAAGAAACCATTTCTATTCCATTGTGGGCAATATGCTGACTTGTTCCTGCAACGGCAATTCTGTAACAGGTTCCCGTGGGGCCTCGATTGGCCATGAACATATTTAAAAAGAAACCCTGGCAGTATGGGTATCAAAATTCATGAAATTTCTGCAGTAGGATATTTCTCAACATTGTGTAGCTATCTGATGATTTGTCCTTGGACCGGTCAATCCGGAACAGGTTCCCGTGGGGCCTCGAGCGGCCATGTACATTTTCAGTAGAAACCCCAATATGGGCAATATGGGTATTAAAATTCATGAAATTTCTCCAGTAGGATATTTCTCTACGTTTAGTGGCAATCTGATGATTTGTCCTCGGACTTTACAATCCGGAACAGGTTCCTATGAGGCCTCGAGTGGCCATGAACATATTTAAAAAGAAACCCTGGCAATATGGGTATCAAAATTCATGAAATTTCAGCAGTCGCTATTTATCAACGTTTAATGGCAATTTGATGATTTGTCCTCGGACCGGTTTTACCGGGACAGGTTTCCGTATGGCTTCAACCGGCCATGTTCATGTTGAGAAGGAAACCTTGACAATATGGGCTTCAAAATTCATGAAATTTTACCAGAAAGATATTTCTCAACGTTTTTTGGCATCTGATGATTTGTCCTCGGAACATTCATTTCGAAACAAATTCCCATGAGGCCTCGTGTGGCCATGAACAAACCTGGCCACAACATGTTAAGAAACGTTGGAATTTTGATAACCACTTTGTCAAGGTTTCCTTCTTAAAATGTTCATAACCACTCGAAACCTGACAAGAACCTGTTCCGGATAGACAGGTCTTAGGATAAATCATCAAATAGCCGAAAAAAACGTTGAGAAATATCCTACTGGAGAAATTTCATGAATTTTGATACCCATATTGATACCCATATTGCCAGGGGTTTCTACTGAACATGTTCATGGCCACTCGAGGCCCCACAGGAACCTGTTAAAGAATGGCCGTTCCAGGAACAAGTTCGCATATGGCCCACAATAGGATAGAAATAGTTATTCATAACATTCTAACATCCATTCTTGCAAATTCAATAGAAGTTCCGATATTGTGTCTCCCTACAAAAACACAGCCCGGTAACCCGGATTTACGGGATCCAGATGAATTCAAATGGTCATTGAGATATAATGTCCATAAAGCCAATGAGTTTTGGAATCTAACGGTGCCAAAAGAATAATAATCGGTCAATAAAAGCCAGAGTTATGATCATATGAATTTGGAGGGTACCCGGGTACCCTGTCGATCACTTAAGGGGTAAAAAAAATTGAGGTCCCCCCCCCCTTCGGCACCCCTTGCTACTATACGAAATGTTTTCATGTAAAAAGTTGCCTCCCAACTATAATTAGGATGTCATTAAATTTCAACTTCCTAGTTTAAAATAAACTATGAAATTTAGTAATGTAAAACATGAAAAGGTACCCGGGTACCCTGTCGATCACAAAAGGGTTATATAGATTTTATATATGTGAATGTTGTGACAGAGAAAAATGAAGATTGGGACATTGTTGCCAAAAAGAGCAAATTTGGCCACATAGGCTCTTATATTGGTTCGATGGATTTTTTTTTATGGCGAGGTAAACAAATAATGTTAGCCCGCCTTAGGAGCAACATCATGTATGTATACGATAGAAGAGGAGCAGCGATTGGCTGTACGAAGTTCATTTAGTTAATTTAACGAATAACTTTTGTTTTAAGTTGTTCTAGACCTTCTAAACAATCCTTGAGTTCAGATCTTGATGTTTTACATGATCAACAAGCCTATTAACGATGTCTCCACCATACTTATGAGTTAAAATAGCCCCACTGAACATCATAACACTGTAATTGCCATGTTTTAGTATTTGTTAGGTTTAAAATCGAACCATTTCAATTTTTACCGTTCCGTACGATTCCATTGAATTGATAATACAATCAGATTTAATTCTCCTTGACAAAAAGTACACAACGTAGGATACTGTCGAAAGTGTAATCATTTCCCTGATAATGCAGTGGTCATCATATGCGTTGCAATGCTGGTGGCATTGCTTTCTATTTTATTCAATATTTTATTTATGTGAAAGTTGTAACAAAGAAATATGTTCCTTGCGCTGAACTGGCCGATTTTTCGTGCCACAAGGGCTCAGTAGAGATTCTTGGTCAAGACCCGAAACTAAGAGTCAGTTACATAGTGGAAATATGACATCATGTAGTTTTTCCACCTGCTACTGATTTTCTTCAGTTTCTCAATTAGAACATTTTAGAGAACGAGCGAAAAAAAATTAACAGCTGTAAAAAACGTCCGCAAAAGCTTACTTTGATCTTTTCTAGGGCAGCCAACTGAGTCCTCTGATATTTCTCTTATATTTTGTTAATCTGATTTTGGGCGCCTCATTTAACTGTTTCTAAGATATTCTCTTTGTTGATGTCCTTCAGCAAAGCTGCGAAAAATGGTGTGATTCTAATCTAATCTAACCTGATCTCACACTAACGCAGCCAACTCTTTAAAGAATCTTGGAAAATGGTGACTTATTGCATACCAACTGCGCCAACTGCGTAGCATGCGCCGCAGAGAGAATTCCAAGAAATATAGCGATTCTCGAAGTAGTGTCAGAAATCGGTCTACTACTCCGAATCAATGCAAGGAAGATAGCGTTGACCTTCCGTACCACACGCTTCTATATAAACTTAAATAAAGTGATAAATTATACTTTATCGTTGGGAGCAGAGCTGCTAGAGAGATTAGTTTAGGCTCCTTTTGCCTGCGGGTGGACTTTTGGCATTTGAACCAAAAGTCTGGCAATAATTTTCCAAGGTTATAGCGCCTTATCTCGCTCACTGAAACTGAAATTGAATTTTAAAATTTAATGAATAATACAGAAGAATACAATACAATCCATGGTAATTCATCCAAAACTACGTTTGAGGAACCTGGTAAAAATAAGAGTCCGTGCCTTCTAGCAACTTTGCTTCTATTAATGACCAAGCCCGTTGATTTAGCTCCAACCGAGGGAGACTTGGTCCTATACCTAATGATTTCCATATTTCCAATCCGCTCAACAAATTGCAATGTTTTGTGATCTAGTGGAGAGATTATTATAATTTGAGATAACTTAATGCAGACATCACCTAAATTTAGCAGATCGACAGGCAATCGGTGGAGAACCATCTGGTTCCTCATATCAAGATGCTTAGAGGCGGTGTAAGTTATTTCGTATGTATATTTTTATCCAGAAGCAGGCTCGTTCCTGAACACTTAGGATCAATGCTAAAGGGTGTGGAATAAACTGGCACACAAAATTTCCTTTTCAAAATTAAACCGATTATTGGATTTTCTTGAAATTTTCAGAGAATGAAAAACAATAAATGAATTATGATTAACTAGATTTGTTTTATTAAGTTTCATCTCCTATTCCGAATACCTACAAATTCCTTTTCACCCATCAAATTTTATACAACCAATCAAAAAAATATGTTGCATCACATTCCTGGCCACTTAAGTGTCCATTGAACCACTTTAGAAGCTACTCCTTTCCTTTTTTGGGGCACTCAGACGCTCCTTGAGCGATCACACGAGGCACAGTTGTATTTGCAATTCCAAACTTTTCAGCGATCCATCGGTGGGACGCTTCTACTTACACCACCTACACAATGGAAGATGGGTCAGACTCAGGAGCTACAAACGGGTGGAGGCGGAGTCAGTGGTTACAGTGTGAACATTGACTGGATATTTGAAACGACCTATACCAAAACTATGTTTGTTACCAATGTAGTTTTAGAAAGATTCATATTGACTTTAGATTCCCAGTGCATCGAGTTACGGTTTTCTTTTTTTTTATAGAATTTTCCGGGCATCTTCAGGGTGGGTGAGGATGTTTGAGTGAAAACCAGGGACCTGATGGGCAGCCATTTACCTGTAGCCAACATCTTTTACATCCAAACGTTAAAAGATTAATTGTTTATAAACAATGCTGACGTTCGTACCTGTAGTAACAAACGTCAAACGGGCTTTATTGAAAAAATGTCCGTGATGTGGTGCATACTGCCAAAAGCTAGTAAAAATGGTAGGGTTTCCAGGCCTCTGGTGCTAACTTAATCATACTTATCTTTTTTAGAGACTCTATATGCGATACCCACTCAAAATTATATTTCGTTTATACTAAGAAATCGAAAGTACGACTACACAATCTATTCGTTGTTTTCTGCAACGAAACTGTTAAAAGCACTAAACATTTGTTGACATAGAAAAAAAATCGTTCGTTGTACAAAAACTATTCGATGAATTACGAATAATTTGTTTGGTGGTTGCATGAATGACTGACAGATCTACTATACCGACTCAAAATATAATTTAAAAAAAAGTGCAATCACGAGGAGTTGATCAGCGTTTTATTTTTAATGTTTTTGACATGGGGTTCGATCCTGCGTTTTCAGAAAGAGCTGTTATTGAGTCCATGGTTGTGATCAGTCACTTTGGGTTAACTGCCTGTGTTAGTTTGTTTGTTAATTTGTTAATATTCTTGTTAGGCTAAGGAGAATAAATGGCTGCATCCTTTTATTTACACATTTCTGTACGTTAAAAAATAAAAAATAAAACTAAGCTTCTGGATGATTTTCAAAATGCGTAGTCTTAGTCCGGAGCAGAGAAAAAGTATCGTGCACATAAGGTACACTGTGAGTACAACCACTTCTAGAAAATTGGCCAACGAAGAGGTTTGAGCGTCGAAACGGTACGAACTATAGTTCAAAAACATGGAGAACAATGTACTTTTGAAGATGCTGCAAAGAAAGGTCAGAAATCCGGTCTTGTGAATTCTGCTGTTGACCAAAATATCAGGGACGCCTATAAGCAGAAACCATCGGCTTCCGTTCGAGACGTGGCCAAAAAAGATAGGAACCTTAACGTCTAAGTGGATTCGCGCAAAAAAGCGACTTGAACTCAAGACATACAAAGAAGAAACCCCAAAGGAACTCACATCAGGCCGCGTCTGTGAAACCATGAGCCCGGTAACTTTATGATATAATTTGTGTGGAAATTCTGGGTGTAATCATGGACGATGAAACGTATGTGAAATTGGATTATAAAATATCTCCTGGACCACAATACTTCACTGTACGCAAGGACAGGGATATTCTCAAAACGAAGAAGGCCATTTTCTCAGAAAAATTAGACAAAAAGGTGAAGGTGCTGCAGGCAATTTATAAATGTGGCAAAATATCTAGCCCGTACGTAACAAAGGAGACAATGAACACCCAGAATTACGTCAAGGAATGCCTCCAGAAGCGTTTATTGCCGACAACCAAGCAGCATGAGGGTCCAGTCCAATTTGAGGTGATTTGGCATCATGTCATTACTTCAAAGACACACTAGGGTGGCATAAAAGCTAAAATGTCTGTGTCGTGTCGAAAGACATGAATTCCCAAATTGCTCAGAGGCACGGCCAATCGAGACTTTTACTTTTTTAATATTTTGAAAGTGTGCGTATAATTTTTGAAACAGTCTTTACTGTAATAATTTATTGTACATTAGGAAGTAAATGTATTTATGCTGTTTTCGAGCAGTTCAGAATCTCATAGAAGGACTGGGCTGGATCAAAATGGGATCAAGGAGGATATTTTTCCACCCGGAATATTCGGTCAAACTATTATCCGACATGAGGATGCAGAAAAAAATGAAAATCATGTGAACTTTAGAGACATTCTCTATTCATGTTGTATTATTTAGTTGGCTGTACACGGAATCGGCAGCCATGAATTCGAAAACAATAATACGCCGTGACAATTATCACTTAATCTCAATAAAAACACCATGAACTATATATAGTTCCTGATTTCGATGTAAATATTCTGAAAGCGTGAGTAAACGGTCCGTTCTTTATTCGTAAACGGTTTTGTTTCCGTATGTTAACATCTCCTAGAGATTGAATTTTAATATTTGAAATATGTATTTCAAAACACTGCAATAAAAAACTGACAAACAGTAGAGATCCATCTATACATAAATTATATTACATATATGATTGATTTATGAAATTTTCACTTGGTTTCGTTGTGTAGCGGATTTTGTTCTTCCTGATAAATAATCATAACTTCTTTGACAAGTGCTGAACCCACAATTAGAACATCATTTATGCATGCATTCTGGTAGCATGAACCATGTGTATACTCAGGTTGATTGATTCTGTGAATTTTCCATATAAGGAAGAGGTTACCGAGTGATATCTGAACAGCCTCATGTGTATCACGTGAAGTGAAACCTCAAGAACTCAGTTTTAACAACTAAATAGTTGAACAATTAGGATCGGAAAAACTAGAAAATGAGAAAAAAGTTATTTCCATTAAATTACAACTACCTTTATTTCTTATCTTGACAGAGAAGCGTATTTCGTCTACAATATGAAGACTTATTCAGTGTCATGATGACGATGTCGGTTATGTAATACCACCATCAATTGTAGCAAGTTAACTTTCCATAGCAGTGGCATAATCTGAAAAACGATTCGATCAGGATTCTATTGTTGTTTGTGATCATCATCATTAAGCTCCTCTATGAAGGGTCAACAACGTTTGGGCGGACTCGTAAGCAGAGACACTTATGCAACACCCTCGAATATAGGTAAGAGACTCTCCTTCCAAAAGCAAGTTCACTAGATGGGATAGAAGTGCCCGCCCCCTTTCCGCGAAATGTTAACAATAGGGAGGAGGCAGTCCCATGCTCCCTATTCATATCGTTTTACTTGGGTGCCCTGATGGCCCCTTCCATTCCCCGTTATATGTTATGTTATGTTTAGTATGTTTTGTACCTAAAAAATAAGAATATCACAGTTGACAAAAATTATATTTATTCGATTTCAAACTTGTTCCATGTACATGGAATTACAAATTAAACATTCCACAAATATGCGTATGTACAAAATAAAAATTGGAAAAGTATTAATATCTAACTTATTACTAGTCCTGGAAAAGCTAAAAACAGAATAGATCTCTTCAGATATAAAAAATAAATTCAATAAATAATATTATTTAATAAGACATGTTATTAATTTTAATTTTCTTTATACTTTTCTAGTTTAATTTCGAAAATAGCAATTAGAGTGAATCAAGAGCCCGGTTTTATCATTTCTGAAATAAATGGCTTATCTCACAACTAAACACAATATTAAAATATAATCCTATACTGCTTATAAGCACATGCAAGTCTTTTATAAATACAGTAGTTGGAGTTCAGAAGTTCAATTTGGAATTAAATGTTATGCTGAAATGATGTTAAACAAATTTAGCCTTTTATGCTTGTCACGTTGCTCTAGGCTCTAAAATGGTTTTTGGAATTCGAAGATGATTCCAAAGCGTGCCAAAATTATAAATTATATAAAAAGAGAAAATAAAATTACATTATATGACATGAAGGAATGGATATACAGTTGGATTTATAGGTACACGATCTTCAGTTGCCCTCTCTCACTTCGCTATTGTCAAAATTACAACATTGCCCAGGCTACGCCAACCCGCGTCTCCATGTTTCAGCCGGCAGTCTTTTGTGTTCAAATTACTCGTGGAGGCGTGAGGTAGCAACTTGTAAGGACCAGAGGTTGGCGGTACCTTACTTTCTGGTTATCAACTCACCATTTAAAGCCAATACATAACGTGTGTTAGCTGGCCTAAAACTTTCAAAGATGCATCAATGCAAAACAGTATGCTGCAAAATGTAGACGAATTTGCGTATCCATTTTTAACCTGAAAGTTTAGACAATGTATCATAGCCACGAGGAAAACAATTATATTTTTATTTATTCTACAACACTAGAAATTTCATCGATGATCTGATATTACATACCATATAAAGAATGGAATGTGATATAAGAACAATGGAACTGACTCTTAGCTAGACTCTGCAGGTACTCGGCAGTCGAAGTATTAATGCACTGACACTGAAGAAGTCTGCTCATTGTAGACAAAAAACGCGTATCTAACAAGATAAGCAATAAGCGAAGTAAGAATTTGTTGGAAATTACTAATCTTTCTTCTCATTTTATAATAATAGTATCTCCAAAACTAATAATACAATTTAGCAGTTCTTCTATGTCACAAAATAACACCTACAAGATTATAAACAATGACATGTTTTATTGTTAAGCTAATGAGTCATTTCAAAATACCGCTCCATCTCCTAATTAGCCAACAACAATCGGCAATAAAAACAACAAATCATGCCAAACTTGACTGCCACAACCAATTTAGCAGGGTATTTTCGTGTGCGTGACCATCTCTCTCTCTCTCTCTCTCTCTCTCTTTCTGTCCCTCCCACCATCCTACCTGTGACTATCCGATTCCTCACCATGGCATGGTGCATGTAAATGATGTGTTTAAATTTTTATTATAATGTTTCGCTATATTGTTTTTTAATAACTTCATATTTATGCCTTTTCCGTGCAGCGATTGGCACCAGCCTGCGGCCAACACCTCATCATTGCGTTCATGACACTTTTCGGCGATGCGGCAATATGTGCACTCACGCTGAGACGCTTTTCGGAACACGAACCGACGATTCCGGCGCCAGCGGACATCGCATGAAAGTCGACGACGTCGTTGCCGAGAGGGGGAGGTGGCCATGGTGGCAGATCAGGATTAAGCGGAAGCCTTTCACGCCAACCGACGGACCGACCGACGGCCGATCAGGACTAAGTGAGTGAGAGAGAGATTTAAGTTACCATCAATTCGCACTGACGCGGACGCCGACTGCCACGGGGGGTCCTTGCCTCGGCCGTCATTGTGGCTCAAATTGAATTCAATTGAGCATGAAATCCGAAACGAGAGCCTTCGCTTTTGATTAATAAATGCTCACGATCCTTTCCACCGCCAGCGAGGGATTTCGATTCGCCATCCGAAGAGTAAAATAAATTAAAAACTTATCAAGATGCATTTGATTGATTGGGTTTGGGAGGCTAAGAACATCAAAGCGGTAGCGTTTCGTCAGCGGGTAGTCGATTGGAAGATTCTCTTCGCTTTTTTTTTTGGGATTTATTTCTATGTTTTATCATAAAGTGAAAGATCTCGGTTAGGGCCGAAATCGGATCTCGGCAAGGACGAACGAAAGAAAGAACGTAATGTCTGGAAGGACATGGGAACACACCCAGAGGCTTTGTCCAATCATGATAGCAATCGTGTTTTGGGTTGTTTGGAGACGAGCTTTCTACGATGCCTTTCTTATGGCAAAGTGAAGCATATTTGATGAAAAAAGGAGCGATGTTGTTTCTTTATTGGAGGATAATTTGATAAAAGTTGTATGATATCAAAAGTGAGACGATAGCCATGGTGGTTTCTCATCTTAGTGAGCCTGGATTCATTCTGAAGATTTTGAATCGTACTGTCACACAAATTTTAACAAACAAAAACAACATATAAATACAATTACTATACCGTGCATTCAGACGCATCTCTGTTCCTGGTCAATAACGACGGAAGCTAGAAATAAACGATCTCCCGAAAGGTGAGAAGTGAGCTGCCTGTCATTTTCTTCTGCCTGCCTATGCTATACCGGTAACCATAAACTTATGGGAAAGAATACATATATTAACGCAAACTTATAACTTACTTGTTCCTCCGGTACCGCATGTATCGATTTCTATTATATCCCTGCATAGAACCACTACTGCACAAACAAAATCACAAACATTCTACGGAACAGCGAACGTATGAGCTTGTATGCAAAAAGCAGCGAAACTTGAACCCCCAAGAGCTTGAAAGGCCGAACAGCAAACATAAACTTCATCCCCGATGCACCGTTCTAGCAAAAGGCAATTGACTAGCGCACTCGCACCAGTTGGCTTGGTTGGTTGGTAATCAGATAATCAGGGAGGACGCGGTCCGAATCGAAAACCTATATAAATGAAATAAAATGCATGTGTCACCCCATGTTGAAGCAGCTGCTGCCAGTGGAAGCGAGATGGAGGCTTACAATAAAATAAAATATACATATTTATGTGTATCGATAGAACCTGATCGTGTTAATTACAATTAATTTCAGTACTTTACTATCGATGTTTCCCAGAGGCTGGCAGGTTCCTATCTGACGGTGTGAATCTTGGTGGTGGCAACGGCAGTGGCGACTCTAAATTGTACAAAGTTCTCTTTTTGCATCGGACCGAATGAGCGAGGAGGGACGACCATGTTGCTGTTCACGACTCTGTTTACTTCTATTGGGCTTTTAAACTGCGGGAGAGCATATCGAATGACTGGGAACTGGTGCGATTTCTGCCGCGCCGCCACCTAGGGCTAGGGCCACTTTGCCGCCGCTAGACCACCATCTGGGGGTCGACGGTAGACTAACCAGAGATTGTCACCGGAGCACCGTGTGCGCATAGATTCCAGTATCGCTTGTACCGATCGGATCGTTCGATGTCATTTCGGTATGTGTGTTTTCATGTTGCACAGTCGGGAAATTTGTCACACTGGAACAAGTATCGAAACGGAGATTAGGGACCTTATTGATGCCACGAAGGCACCTAATTTGACGCAGATTTGAACTTGATGTTATTTAGATCGCATGAGGTGTGAATTTCCGTGAGACTTTATGGTTGATGGTAGAAGATGCTACACAGTGCGGTGTGGAAAGTGCGAAAGTGCAGTACAATGCAAGAATAATAAATAACAACAAAATAGGAGAGATTTTGCCACCATTTAACAGCAAGCTTATTGTTTTCATTTATGTTCATAACAAAAACTATCCTAAAGATCGATTCAGAGTAAATTTGAACGTATTCAAGTGATTATAACCCAAGAATTCAACAACATACATGGTTGATCAAAACGTCAAACAAAAGTTTCAAACGATCTGTATCAAGTTATTACATTTCACTGTTTAGAACGAACTTTACTTGTGATCGATGCCATCATGATCAGCACAGTCGCTGATGACACTGTACCGGCAAACTTATTCCATTTTAAACGCATTTGTTGTGCATCCTCTAAGTTTTCGCTTGACAATTGCCCAATATTTCTCGATCGGTCTGAACTCAGGGCAATTTGGAGGATTAATCTCTTTGGCAACGAAATTAAAATTGTTTGCAGCAAACCTTTCTCGTACCTCCTTCGAGTAGTGGCAGCTGGTTAGATCCGACCAAAACATAACGTTGGTATTGTGTTGCCGAATGAAGGATAAAATCCGCTTTTTCAGACACTCTTTAATGTAAATCTTCGACGTCATTATGTGAGATGTGATGAAAGCTTTGGTTTTAAGGCAACAACTGTAGATTCATGGCCAAATTATTAGCTTTCGAGCAAACAGCAAAAACAAATTTATACCTGGGAGAAACATCCCCACGAACAGTTTCTAGGTATTTGTTTAGAATCCATTTTGACATATGTTTCGTCATCCTTTAAAATTCAGCCATCAAATTTCGTCAAATCTCGTTCGTATAGTAATCGTGCTTGCTTTTTGGTCACTAAATTTTGTTTCAGAAAGCGATTCGGATGTTTACTTGCACAAAAAGACTTAGGGAAGCGGAACCTATCTTGAGCTCAATAAGCAGACCTCCAGTGGAAATCTGGAAATCCAGTGGTGGATATGCACTGAATACCGAACAGTGAGTACACAAGTTATTCACAATTTATTCGTCCACTTACCGTTAATCGTTTAGCAACACACAAAACATGATTCTGATAATTTTCTTCCAATTTAATACGGAAAATTTGCCACTGCTATGTACCTATATTAATAATATCACGCTAACCATTAATCCCATCTGTGTACATATGTTGAACGTACTGATTTTAATCAAGAAAAAAATATAAACAAGTTCACGCTCTTCACCACTACATCCAAAAATGAAGTAGATCATTTGACAGCACTTCACATGTGTTGGGTAACATGCATATAACCAAGAAGAAATCAAAGGGTTTGTTTGTTATTCTTCCATGAGAATACTCTATGAATGATTGAAAACGCACACTAGCGTTGATGTGTATGCTATAAAATATGTGAGCAGTGAAACATCAAGCTATTTCGTCGATTGTTAACACGGTTCAGAATAGGTGCAAACGTATTTAAATTATTGTGAAAATTAATCCCATAGTTTTCTAGTGTTTAATCACGTCCTCGTAGATTCTAGTGTGGCTAGTGTAATAAGTGAAGTGTGATTTTTATGGTTTGTGTAATTACGCAACAAAAATGTATTAGGATATAGTGCAATTAAAGAGAAAACTTGGAGTCTGACTCGAGTGTATTCCCTAGAACGGTTGGATCAATACGACGAATTTGTAGTGCAAAGGTAAGCAATTGTGTTGAAAATCTGACTGCTCATTATTTTTTCGAAATTTAAGTCTCCCAAACGTTTTTATAGCTTTTAATTATATTCGATACCTAGTTTCATTTGCCGGAATTATATATTCTTGGTAACTGCGTCCATTCATTGGTGAAATTAAACATATTTTTACGTTTAAAGTTGAATGGCTGTAAAATGTGATGGATATATCTACTATGTTGTGAAAAGGTTTCCCTATATCCTTCTCTTGAAAGTATGTTACGCTCGGTGGAAAAGTTGGAATCGTATTTCTTTGCCAAATCACGTATGGAAACACCTGGGTTGTCTTTCACGTACCCCAATACCTTTCCGCTCAGCTCTTTGTCCCTAGTGACACTTTTATGATAGATGCGCTATGCTCTATCCACACTCTGAGAATCCTTGGTACGTTTGATTGCAGACACACCATTGACTTTGAGCATTTTAACACTTTTGCTATTTTTAAGGCAGACCACGAAAGATTCTCCAGATGTTTATGCACAATTAATTTTCTTTTCTCAAGTTCCATGATCCGTAATTTCGAGATGCGTCGATCAATCTAGAAAAACTTGTCATCAAATTTTTTGTCAATAAAAAATCAACAAATACCTGTCAAACGTTTTTTATTCCAACCACCAGGCACGCGGTGGTATATTAAACCGTGCGTCCAGATTTACTTTGAATCAGGCTTTAAGCATATGCAGTTAGAAATCTTCAAGTGCTAGTAGGTCCTGTCGAGCATTGTGCATGTCTCATGTCAGCAAAAAACTATCGGTCCTTTTAGCATCTTGTGCGTGGCACGGGGGTAAAGTCGTATAGTACTCCTCCCGTCTTTTTTGATAAAACTACAGTCAAAACTATTCTACCTACCAACACTTCCTCTATGCTTTTTAAAATCCGAAGTTTGTACAATGTGACCCCTATAGTACGGGTTCTGAAAACAAGTTTATGAAACCTTTACAAGATCATTAAGATTTCGAAAAAGTTCGAGTGAAAGATGCTATGACCACTTGAGAACCTTCATAAAACCTTTTGGCTGCCATGAAAACCAGGATGCAGCCAAAGCCACAGCTGTCAAACCTCACTGTGCTATCTTGGTTTGTTTTTGTTGTCCTGTTTATTTGATTCTATACTCTTCTGATTCATTTAGCAGTAAATAATATCAAAAAAAAAAAAGTTCTGGTGGTACTGACAGTTTTTTTTTGACAGCAAAATATCAGAAACAAATTGAGATTTTTACAGTGTATCATGCTCAAAATTATACACACATAGCAAATTTTACAGTAATTTTAACGGATTTCGGTAAAATTTGACAAGTTCCGGTATTTTTTTCCCAACCGGAATACTGTGAAATTTCACCGAAATCCGGTAAATTGGATTAGCTGACGTTCAGCTGTTGAGAGTTTGTTAAAAAAATTACCGAAAACTGTAAAATTTTTTAAGTGTGTATACGCAATTAATTATATTTTGAATATTGCTTACAACAATTCAACGAAATTTAAAACAACAAAAACGAAATTAAAACCAATATATTCGATTAATTTATCATGAATTTCTTGCGAGCTAATAAAAAATTTATCTAAAAGAATTCCTAAATTGATGTCTGATTTACAGGTCATTTGCATTACATATAAATTTGCTGCATTTATTTTTCCACAAATTTAAATATTTCTCATATTTCAATACGGCAATTGAATAAAAATCACAGTTTTGCCAAAAAGCCAATTTATCATAGCAATTACTACTTTAGAACCAATTTGCTGTTTAATGTATTTACTGGAGGCAAATTTTTTTTAAAAGCTTTTTCAACTTATCATAATAGAATAATATGAATAAGTCCTAAAACGGCAGTTCAAAGCAGCATTTTACGTGCTCAGAAAGTTGAAATAACACCTTTGATAAGAGTAAATAGAATTTGAGAATTGAGAATTTCGCTGTAAACAAGCTGTGTAGGTTCTAATAAACCTGACTGAAATATAGAACCTATTGGCACCTTTTGGTGCCATAATAAAACCAAATTGGTTTCAAGTGAATTGATGGTTTTGGGAATGTTACTTGGGATAGTTACAATTTTCAACAATAATGCATCTCGAACTTCGCTGCCTTATTTTCAACATAGTGTACTTTGTGTTCTTTACACTTTGTAAACGTGTCCCAGATCATTGACGCTAACTTGTAAAAAAACGTAGCATTCTACACAGCAATTGAATATTATTTATTCGTATACAAATACCAAAGATCCAGAACTGCTAATACGAGGAAGTCTTCGTATACTGTCGAGAGCACAGCTAGCAGCAGCAAAATTCTCCAAAGGCTAGTTGAATAGTTGGAGGTGGAGCTAGTTGGAGGTTGCAGGTTGCAGCAATAGTCTTTAGTGGCTCATCGGGCAAAACTAAACACTCACACGCGATTTACTTAACGCACTTTATTTAATTTTAATTCAGCCTGATTTTATTTTATTTTCATTTATGCTACCGTACTACAATATTTTTAATATTAATTAAACTTTCACTGTGTGTATCTTTACCTGATGATTCTTGATGATGTCGCTGCCGCAGAAAAAGAGGATGACTTCTGTCACTTCTCGGCTTTTATATCGGGGCGCGGCAGAAGACGGAGAAACGCCAATCAAAATTTCCCTTTGGGGCGTTCATAGCTGTCTATCAACGAGGGGTTTTGTTATTTTTCCACTGAGGAACAGATGGCGCGTCGATGTTCTTTCGTGGTCACGAACAAATACAAATTAGCGAATTACGAGAATATGTAACATAAACAAAACCCAATTAAAGTTTTCCAAAATGAAAGAAACTAAACGGTTGTTGCTTTTTTTCTACAAGATTATGGGAGACATTATTTCCAACGAAATACCAACGCGAAAAATACGACGTCACTAAAAAAAAGATGTATTCAGTCTAGTATATAACAAATATATAAAAAACCTTAAAAACAGTTAACAGAAAGCTCGTTAAACAGTGGACATTAAGCATTCTAAGGGCTTAAGGTTCTCCCTTAGCTCAGTCGGTAAAGGCGCAGCTACAAAGCAACACCAAGCTGGAGTTGGCTGAGTTCGATTCCCGGTCTGGTCTAGGAATTTTTTTCATCGATGAAAATTTCTCGATTCCCAGGGCATACAGTGTGAATGTACTTACCACACAATCAATACTAATGCAAAAATTGTACTTGGCATCGAAAGGTCTCAATTAATAACTGTGGAAGTGCATTTAGGACACTTAGTTGAGAGCAAGCAATAAGCGAATTGTGAAAGCAGCAAGCTGATGAAGAAGAAGCATTCTATTTGAAGAAGCATTCTATTTTGAAGAAGATAGGATCGTCATTATTTTGCATTCTTTTCCGAATTTGTAAGGGACATTGGCGTCAATCAATTTCACGTGCAAGCTGATTGTGGATATTTTGCAAGCTCCCAACAATTTAGACGCCTTGATATGGAAAGTGTAGAGATGGAGCTTGTTGCTCCATTATTTCGGTTTTTACTATTTCACTGGAAGCTGGAACGTTTCCCAAATTATGGAAAAACTCATTCTTAGTAGAGACAAAAAGAAAAGAAAGGTTAGTCTTTTCCATTCAATTCCAACTTCCTTTTTTGCTTAACCTGACAGATACGCGTCTACAATGTGCAGACTTCTTCAGAGTAGTATACTAAAACTCGACACGTATCTGTCGAGGATAAGCAATAAAGGTAGTTGGAATTAAATAGATAATACTAATATTTCCTCTCATTTTCTCGTTACAGGTATTCAACTAAAAAGCTAGCAATCACCAGAATTCACTCTTAGTAACTATCCTTTTTTTTCTGGAAATCTGATGTACGTAATTATGGCGGTATAGCTATTACTCACTGATATCGAATACAGCTTTTTTATAGGGCGTTCAATCTTGACAAATTTGCCTATTAGTTGTGATAGAGTTCTCCTGCATCGTAAATACTCGGTGTTGAGTAAATTGCACAGTTTAGTGATTTGGAGTACATGAAACTCATTTATGTGTTTTTGACTAACATTAGCATTATATTGTAGTTAGTTTAACCTGTATGTTTAGTATAAGTTTTTTTTATGTGTATGTGTGTGTGTTTTTTTTTTTCTTTTTCAAGAAATGTTCAAGTCATAAGAAAACCAAAGTTGTATAGTTATAAGTGTTAAGATAATTTAGAATTTTAATTTAATGTGTTAGGTAAACCAAACTTTAAATTCCCACCCTCTTTCCCATTCGTAATTTGTAGTTCCTATTAACCTCGAGACGGCCGCGAGTAATCGGCTCTATCCTCCTAACTTTAGTTTTAAGATAAATGATGTATAAAAATATGAAAATTTGGCTCTGTAAAGTTAATTCGATTGAGCCTGCTCAAATAAATGATTATTAAAATGAAAATATATTGCACAGTTTGAAAAAAAAAATTGTAACTTTCTGGGATATTTCATGTAAATTTTGATTCCAGTCTATTGTATGAAAGATTGCGAACATTGTTTTATGGCGCATGTAAGTTTGCAAACAAATTCGCTGTTTACTGTTGGGACTGAAATTAATCTAGGGAAAATTTTACGTGCCAGTGAATATACATTATTTTTTTCTGTGTAGCTTAAAGCAAGAATTCAATTTTATTTTTGAATGAGTACAATGTTGATAGTTTTTAATAACACATTAGTCTTTGATTGCTTTAAGTCACTACAGTTCGTGAAAATATTATGATTGAACATCGCAGCAAGCCGTGGTTTGAAACTGACGTGTTTTGTTTTTGCTGCGTTGTTTCCACGAAAAAAAAATTGACCAATAATTCGTAATTTAACTTAAACTAACAGTGAAATAATAAAATCTACACTTGCTTTGGGAAAGACGAAGTGTACACAATAGATTCCCTCCCAAAATTTGTAAGTGTCGGTAGTATATCCCCGTTTTTTATTTTGTTTATTGTGCTACGCCCCTGCACCTGGAAGCGGAGTTACATCAGCTTAGTTTTGTTTATTAGTGGTACTATTGTGACATCCGGACAAAAATGACTAAGTTTGAGTGTTATTGCGCTTTGGAGCGAGTGAATCGATGACGCCTAATGGCGGGGATTTAGATTTTGGCAGAGTGTGTAGTGAAAAAAGAAGACCATGGGAACGTCCATTAATTACGTCACGAAAAAAATAACTTTTAATAACACCCCCCCCCCCTTTGTCACGTTTCTTTTATTGATCTTCAAATTTTTTGCCCCATTACCATGTAGAAAACGGCCATTTGCGGGTTAGAAGCAACAAACGAAAACAACGCGCATGCGCGCTTGAAAGGCTGGCACATAATTTCAGATGCATTCACCACGTGGTGCACAGAGTTTTATTATGCAGGTTGCATATCCAAAGGGCAGTTTAGCAAGCTTAATTTTTGCGCTATACACTTAGTTTTTCTTTACTGAGGTCAGTAAATTTGAACCGAGTTTCCAGACAGCTGAAAAAGTCAGGAAACTTTAAATCATCAGCACACGAAAAGTAAGGAACATAATACAAATGTTATATTTTTCTATCAACAGCTAATGTAAGAAAAAAGCCTTCAGTGTACATTTTGAAAGAATTTATGTTTTCTTCAATTTTTATGAATTGTTTTGAAGTTTACTGAAGTTTTCCGCTGTTTGAAATTTTACCGAACAGATTGAATGTGTAATTGTGTCGCGAATGCATGAAATAAATAACGAATCAAAGGCGATTTATTTTTACGGATGAACAAGATAGTGTTATTAAGGAGGTGTCCATGGATAAGATCTATCTGATTATAACCATATAACATAACCTTATTTTTAAATAATACTGAATACGAGCCTGGTTTGGAAATTTAACATTTGCAAATCTGGAAGTATGTTGCAGTACCCAGTCACAGCATTAGATGGTCACATTTCTTCAGTTCGAACGAAATCCAACAATGGAAACGGACATGGAATCATTTCTTCTTGAAGGCCCCGCCACTTCGTCGAAGTCGGTGCTTTGAAATTGTCCAGTATTTATCGGTTGGTCGAAATTCTGGGCAATTCGGAGGATTCGTTAGTTTGGGACAAGAGCGCCCTTGTTAGCAGAATACAACTCCAGAACCACCTAGATTTTCGGTTCCCAACACTAAAGGCATGCGACGGCGCACGAGGGGTCTACCAATTAAGTTTTAGTCAGCCTTTAGAATAACAGACACTACTAAATCTTTTTTTTTATTCATACCTCAATGACAACAATGTAATGGGTTGCAAAATGGTGCAAAATGGAGTCGCAAAGGAGCGTGCGTCCCCGCAACATAGCTCTGGTCTAACAAGGTCCTACCTCATGCTTCCACGGGTCAATAGATGACAAATACCGCCAGCTAAGGGTTGCGTACTTAGCTGGAAGTGCAGCCTGGGCACTGTTGTCCTTCTGACTTCAGCTAGATTGAGGAGGTGCGGCTTAAACAGTGTCTGTTCTGGCATCCAATGGTTGAGTAAAAAACGCTATACCTAAGGAGGCAGTCCGACTAACGCGATGTAGGAAGCGCGACCCAGGTTAGGTAGCATGCTGAAATCTTATCCCACAACGAAAAATGGAAGTATTCTTTATACGGTATATAATTTCAGATCATCCATGGATTTCCCAGGTATTGTATAGTAATCTTAAATTATTTTTATTCCTTCGTGGCAATGATAATGCAGGTCTGTCTACAATTGCAGCAGGACCATAATCAGCAGACATGCAGACAGTTCAGATAATTTTTTTGTTATCATTTTGTATTGTAACACCCCTGTGCAATATTTGTGATGCTATTTCAGCTTCGCATTTATGCAGTTTTAGCCCACCCAACCCACGGTATGTTGAGATTGGTTGATTTTTAACGTTTGTTTTTAGAAGGGATCATACGACGGATTCGACTATAATATTTTTTTTCCTTCTTTATCCAAACAAATTCAATGATTTAAAAACTAAAATTGTTTATGATCCTTCATTTTCTATTGCACAGATAGAAAGAATTATTCATGGGCCTAGTAGGAATCAAGAGTTATTGGAGTAACGAGTATGATGAAGAAGGAGATGTTCGCTCATCACCATGAGGCACCAAGAGTGCACATTAATGTTTTTGCTAGAATGAAAGATATGAATAGAAAGTGTTGAAAGTTCCGTCAGTGTACGGCAGGTAGGAAATCAAACAGATGTTTGAAAAGTTAAGCGAAAGGGCATGTGTCCAGTGGTACTCGAACCATGGACGTCATCCTTTGCCTAACATTCCACTGCGGGGTAGGTTGTGGCACGGACAAGTCCGCCACCTCAACAGGCCAAAGATGACGTATGGAAAGCGCTCATGTACCACTGATGGCTTGTGATAGTTATTCTAGCGATATATTGTGTGCACGCTGTTCTGATGCGCACATGGGAGAGGAGCTCTCTCTTTTTTTGGGTTTGTTTTGGTTCGCAACGTCTGAGACCACTAAATTTTTTCTCATCGTCGCTAACGTAGAGACCTCGAAAACACCGTGAAGTGTCTGCATTCTGTTAAGCGGAACCGCATGCAGGGCAAGGCCCATGCTAGGATGGTGGCTTCTTACATACATACATACATACATACCTCTATGACAACAATGTAATTTTTGTTTGTACATATTAATAAAATATAATAATAATAAAGCGAGTAATGGCTCTAGAACCATAAGCCATTACAAGCTAGGAATAGAGTTAGTGCTCATGTTCCGAGTACCAACAAGCTCTCACGCTAGAAAAGGCACTCCGTTCTTGGCTTTGGAGCCTGGATAAAAGTAGGAAACGCCTGTGTTCCAGAGAAGCGGACAACAAAAAGGTGTGCATTAACTCGGTTAGCTTTGCCACTTCCAACGACTCATTCATCTTAAAACTTTTTCATATCAAAGAAAATATACTAATGGACAAATTTCACGCCAACTGGCCTTCGTGATTCACAGCACTCTCTCAGAATCCAATGAAACTTTGGGGGTGTTTTCTATGTCTTTCCAAGCAACTTTGCATATTTTTTTCCAAGCAACTTTGCAAATTATTAGACGAGTTGGCACGATACACTGTAAAAAATGAAAGATTTGTAGCTGGAAAAACTTTTTTCCTTAAAAGTGCCCATCTTGCGTTGTATGGCGAACCTTTAAACAATTATATTGCCTTTATTAAGAAAAAAAAATCTTCCAATTCTTAGATAGCCGTTTTTGAAAATTTACTCTAAATTTTAAAATATATTTTTAGCGTGTAAGAATCGATTTTACAATTTTTCAATTTTTGTTTATAAGAGTAAAGGCGATTTTTTAGAAGTCACTCATACATATCTTTTTCGTAAGTCTTGTGCTTTTTGAGTTATGTTGATTTAAATAAATCGATGAAAAAACTTAATCCCTTTTAAAATGGCAATCTCGATAAATAAAAAAAAAAAGTATGCAGAGTTGCTTGAAAAGATACACCTCTACATAAGTCTACACACCAACAAAGTTTCATTGGATTCTGAGAGGGTGTTGCCAAACACTGGATGAGTTGGCGTGAAATTCGTCTATGCTTTCTCGCCAAAGAAAGTCTTCCGCACAATCCCATCCAATTTCCAGCTCCAGATGTCGATGAAGGTAGCATGGGTTCTCGACCTATTTTTAAATTGACATCTAATCAACACTTCTCTCCCATCATTGCTGATCATAACAAGCTGGCCAGGTGTTGAGCAAAGAGAACGATGCATGAAGAGCCTATCACACCCAAGGAAGCTCTTCTGGCGCTTCCATCGTCCCTACAACAGCCAACCCAGTGAGATTGTGTGTCGGAAAATGTTATACTAGGCATGCTATGTTATATTTAAAAAAACTCTTTTAAAGTCATTCTAAGCTCAGTGCACCGGTAGAGTCAGTTTAAATAGTCCCACTCAATTTCTCTCGTATTGTTTTCCTTCTGAAAAACCGATTATCTGTCATACAGCAAGTTTGAACCTACTTGAATACTTATGACCTTTACCGATAGATGGTGTTAAGGTTAACGAGAAGTTTTTTATTCTCGCGACCTTTAAGATCAAGTTATCACTAGACATAGGATTTGGAATGAACATCAGAATAAATATTCAATAAGTTAACTATGAAACAATCGTCGACTTATTAGTACGAGACACTGGAGAAGTCTGCACATTGTAGATGAAATACGCGTATCTGTCAAGATAAGCAAAGTTAGTTGGAATTAAATGGAAAATAATAATTTTTCTTCTCATTTATAGTAACAGGCATTCCACCAAACAGCTCAAACTATCTAGGATTCATTAATTTATTATCATTTGGTATTATTCGAAACCATCTCATAAGCAAACACAATATTTTCAGTGCAATCGATAAAACAACGACTACTTCATCCTACATAGATAGGGTACCCATTTGATTAATCTACTTAAAGTAAAAAATAACATTCATGAACAGAAACATTCTCCACCATCAGGGAATTGAATTGCCTGGTCGACAGAAAACGATCCGTAACAATTCATCAGTTCTCGCTCATCGTCCTTTGGCGGGTGATGAAAGCACATTTCATCCAAACTACCGCCCGACGACTTCTGCCACCACGACTTAACGATTTCCTAACAAATGAAGCGACTCCGAATTACCCGAGGGAAAAGCATTTGGTATTAATTACTTGCGCTCCACAATGCAGTCAGTTTCCTTCAAAGTGGCAAGGCAAATACCGAAAAAGTTAATTTTCCCTTTCCACTCGGAAGCCGGGACTGGATGCTGATGCCGGCATACTTTCGTTGTGTGATGAAGTATTTTTTTTCTGCAGCAATGGCGGCTGGTGGAGAGCAGGGGGGAGGGGGGGGTTCTTTAGTTCATATGAACATTCTAAGTGCGAACACACTGACCTTTCGAAAAACGAGCTGAACGCGTTTTGCGTTCTCGAATGGTTGCGACTTTCGCGCGTTTTTATCAGATTTTATATTTCATTAAAAGGTAGAGTAGGGAAATTATCTGCTCGTATGTTGGTTGGAAAAAGATTTTTTTATGGCATTTTCATGTTTTTATTATTTCGGCACTCTTTGTGAGCGTACGCTTTCAGTGTTTGATGTGAAGAGCGGTGTGTCTAATGTAGGAATGTTTTCGAAAAAAATCTGAGAGGACCCGGAGATGAAGCAACCCAAAGCTTCTACGATTGGTCCATCGTCCGTTCGCTTGATTTCTCCGCTTCGAGGTGTGGTGCGGAATGTCGAGATTTCTGCTGGCTCTCGTCGTTAAGAAATTCTTGGCAAAGCATTTTTCACTCACTCTCCTCGTCCTAATATTGCTAGTTAGGAAGGTGCCAAGCAGCTTGCTTCCTTCGTCAGTAGCAATGCATTTGGCCATTAAAAGTGATCGTGTTTTGCACCTAAAGCATGTTTAATCATCACCATCACCAGCAGTTTGTTACGGGAGAGTAATTTCAGGAAACTGCGTAAATTGTTCTCTCTTTACTTTTGTGAGATAAACTTCTCCGATGAAAGGCAGCAGTGGACGCAGGCACAGACACCGCCTCGTGTGCGAATGTTTGATGACCACAGAACGGTAGCTCTTGAGAAACATAAAGCAAGTGAAAAGGTAATCACTCCGGGTCACTTTGAGCACTTTAGCCCGGCCGCGCTTGACAGACTCGCAAAGCTGTAGCCAAGTGCCTACTTACCGACCTTCGTACAAGCAGCTTACTAGTTAGGTATGAAGGTATTTGCCACGCTCAAACATGTGAATGACGTGACGACAGGCGCTAAGCATAAGTGGTCGAGAAGTTATCGGCTTATTTAACATTGATAAACATTTCGCCGTCTGATGGGCTCGAGGGCTCTGAGGCATTGACGAGAGAACTCGAGCTAGAGTGGGCATGCTGATTTGCGGTCTTGTTTACCGAGGTATTTATGATGTGTTTGCCTTATTGCAGAGTCAGAAACAGTTCCGCATCCGTTGGCTGCGAATGACCTGGAGCTTTTGGTAGTCAAATGATTTTTATTCTCCAAATCATCAGAACCCGCAACAGGCTAAGCTCTTCATTCAAAATTCAATTAATCATCAGATTAGAAACGTAATTATGCTGAAAAAGCACGACTTGGAGCATAACAGCAAACGGAAGAAAAATATCACTTTTTTCTATTATTCTTTCGCCTGAGCTAAACACTTTCTTGACAGGCCAACAAGTGCGCTGTCATTGCTGCATTATATCTGGTTGGTCTTCGCCATTGCTGCTCCTGTTGACTGCAGTTCTTCCTCGAGCCAAGCAGGCGAAATACATCAGCAAACATTCCGCAGAACCATTTCTGAACGTTCAACCTCGCGAAAAATAGTCAAGACAAGCAATGGCATCGCCGCCGCCGCCGTCGCCACCGCAAAAACTAAACCAACTAGCAAAATAACACAACCGAGTCAAACAGATCGTGAACACAAAGAAAATTTGTTCTAGTCAAGCTTTTACGGCTCACGCGGTTTCAGTTCTCGGTTGTTTTTTTTTCCGTCTCTCCTCTCAAACCGATAAACGGTTCATGTCACGTCTGGCTTGATTGCTTCTGGCTTTTCCAACTCTGGCCGAGGTTGCTCGAGTCCACCATCATCGACCAACGCTGACTAAGCGAGTGCCAATTGAAGTCCCTTGATGGTTGCTTCTGCAAAATCAAAAAAGTGCACTTTGAGCAATAGAAATTTTTCACTCTACTAACTTTAGAACCTCATGTTCTGTCATATTCATAACAGAAACACATACAAAGAGAGAGCGAGACGTGCAAAGTGGATCGCTTTTCCCGTCGTATTATTATCTGCCAAACGACCAACTTCGGGCCATTGTCGATTTTTCTTAGCTTTCACGCCAAATGCAGGACCACTCGCCACAAACCGCCGCCCCCTCGGATTTGGAATCCTTCACGAGCAATTTTCTCATCACGACCACGGCAGCAGCCCCCATTCCGTTCCATTCCTCCACTATCGCAGCTGCAGCGCGGCAGTTCTTGAGCTCGTTCTTCGCAATTTCTTCCGAACCCGAGCGAGACTTTCTCGATTACTGGAGCCGCAGTTTTAATGCCCATAACTATCATCATACAGTGCGCATATCTTGCGCTGGAGGGCAGTTGGTAAAAACTTGTGCATTTGCGAAGGCATCCAATAATGCTAGTGGGGAGCACTGCACAAAACGAGCTGATGAAAAGGGAGATGCGCTCCTTTGCGCTATTGATTTTTCTCCGGCAAACCGCAGTTAGGCAGTGTGTTTTACTTACATGTGGGGGGGGGCGTGAGAGGTATGATGATGATGGGTACATAGCCTGGCGCTAATACTTGTCGGAGACGTCCTCGGCTATTAATGTTTGCTTTGGGTCAGACACGTTCTGCCCATTTGCAGACCAACCGCCATCATCCGTCGTACGCCTCCGTTCTGGCAATGGAGAGAAGGGAAGAATGAACTTGCAATCATGGTTGGTTGAGCCGCTGGCTGACGTGCCTTGCTGAACCCGCAAGTCTTCAGGCTACATCATTAAGGAATCGATAGCATGGACTATATTTGAAATCCGTTTATCAAAACAGAGCATTTTTCAATTCGGTCATCATTCTGTGCTCCAATTTAGGCTTACTTGATGGTCTAGAAGATATCTATTTAAAGTTAAACAAAAGAAGTCAAAACTTTGAAAGATTCACAATTTGCCATTGTTGGGTACTTTAAATCAGAACAAATACATCACTTATTTAACAGCAACCTAGAGTTTCTATCAATATTCTTAGCAAAACGATGATTTCACCATTTGGTACTTAACTACTTATTGATCGAGGACACTAAGATAATAAATTTAGCTGATAAAACCATGTGAACATAATTTTTTTACAGAAGACCAAAATTTATGAAATTTATGAGTTTGCTTTAGAATTAGCTCTGAGTAGCACAAAATAAGTGAAAAATAGCATTTGTTTTGTAAAAACTTCGTGGAAATCGAATGGAAAAAGCTACATTAGCCGCAAAATTCATCTGTCAGAGATATTGCCCACATTTACCTCGATGTTTTTTTTAAAATAATGTCTGTATATATCTATGCTGGAGAGGTCTGCGGTAGTCTAAATGGGCCCTAACATAATGTACTATTCTAGGTTTTTTTTAATGGGGCGAATCTAAAATTCAGATTCTCTTTGATTACATTCTCTTCCATTCATATTCCAATCCCCTTTAAGTTTTTCATTCTACTATTTATAGTGTTGTGTTTCGATCTGTACTAAAGGATTCCTTGAAAGTTTTATAACGGCGCTGTAATAAATGAAAGAGAGAGAGAGAGAGAGAGAGAGAGAGAGAGAGAGAGAGAGAGAGAGAGAGAATATTTCTGGGTCTGGACAACGACGCTGATGACGATCAATGCTAAGATGGCTTGGAAAGGTTCGGATCGCGCGAAAACTACGGCTTTTAACTTCGGTTGTTGGTTAGTAGCTAACATTTATTCTATTCTTGGATTCAGTTTTAGTTTTTCTTGTTGGGTGATGTGTGTGTGTGCTGTGTGTGGCCGCCTTCATAATGACATTTCTGCGTTTGTGTTTCACAGCGAAGGTAGGTACAATCGTTCGTGTACCAAGGTGTATTTACGGTAAGTACAATGCAAGGTGAGTCTAACATAAGGTATGCATTAAATTCCGCTTGGCCTTCGGTTTAATGCTCAGTGCCCGCAACCTGCGGGAGCCCCAGTGAAGCGTGGAGGCTCCAAGGGTGAAGATGTAGAAGAAGGTACAAAACTGGGACTGCTCGTGGAGGTTTCCGGTCGACTTCGATGGGAAGAACGCAGAGCTCGTCGTCGGATACCCAACTGCGTGCGCACATCCACTACGCGTACGATATTGTCACTTCCAGGATAGATGGCCACAACTCCGTCCAGGGACATTGTTTCAGAGGAACTTCGTCTCTCTTCACGAGAACCATGGTACTGGCGAGGAACTCAGGTGGGTCCCTTTCCTCTGCGCCGGTTGGCCGTTGATGGAGAAAGGCCTACGCATTTCTTAGACCAACGCTTACAAAGATCGGTGGTGGAACGTGGCGTGGCCTAGAAATGGTTGAGACGATTGGTCGGCGGCTGAGAAAAGGTCTGGCTCGGGTAAACAATGAGTAGACTCTCCTCAGCAGAAAGTGGTCACGGAAGTCAGGACGGACAGGTCCTCCCGAATCGTTAGAAAGCGGCGTCAATGGACTAGAGTCCATGAGTGCTCTCACTTGTTGCCCAACCGCTGTGCGCGCCATGTGGAACTGCTTCCGATGGTCTTCAGGAAGAGTCGCTTTAAGGACTTCACTACGGCCTTCCACCGGCCGCCGAAATGTTGTTGCACGTGGTGGAATAAATCGGAGATTCGATTTCTCTCTCAAAACATTCCGTTGTCAAAGCGGTGCCTTTCGGTTGATTGACCAAAACTTTTCGCATCTCCTTAACTTCGCAAAGTAAAAAAGTGCGCTCCAACGAACGTGGTGCTGTTGTCACAGTCTGTCACGTTGTCACGTGTGTCAACTCAACAGAGTTGACGCACGACTCCGGCTGACAAAGCCGGCGACAATGTCCGGGGACTACGGCTTCCATGGCGGAACAGACGCTGCACGACCGTCAACGGACGAACGAATAACGGCCCACAGTAATCCATCCCTGTTCTTTCTAACACTTTTGCTGCTGTAACTCGGTTTGTAAGAAGTTGAGCCATGAATTGGTTACTTGTTGGGGTACGAAAGCGAAAACATGTCACATAGTGGTGAACCGTTCTGCGGGCTAGGTCTCTGCTACGACATAGCCAGAATCGCTGCATGATGGTTGCGAGTAATTGAGTTGGCCCGGCATGTAGGGCATGGATCGGGCTATCAACTTCGAAATATGGTGGTCGGCCGGAAGTAGGATCGGAAAGCGACTGGTAGGGAAAGAAAGCACGCGCCAGGTGCGCTAAGCCGTCCATTTAGTCAGAAGTAGCCCAGCGTCATCAAGCCATACATCGAGATCCTTGAGTGGTGATTTGAAGTTAGCTTTTCGAAGTGGCAGCTGTTTATGCTTGTTTTTCTGCAGTAGAGTGCAGTTCCTGCTGGAAGCTTGTGCGCTTGAGAAACTCGGATGCCGAGATTTCAAGGTGGTGTTGCGCTTTCTACCGGCATCAGAGCATGCCTTCGGCAGCTGGCGATTCCTTATCGATCGTAGACGGTACGAATCTACCTTTGGTAGATGTGAAAGCGTCGAAAAATCGTGCATGAGAGAGCCGTCGCATGTAACGCACATGAGTGCTACCGTTTGCCGCTGTTCATTCGTCTACTGCTGAATATCTATAGTCGAAAGTGAGTTCACCGGATCTGGCCTTCAATAAGTAGGATGCGTTGCGTACCATATGTCGTCCTTGATATCTACCGGAGACCATCGAGATATAAGGTCAGCTGGATTTGGTTGGGTTGGAACTGATACCGCCACTGGGAACCGACGGTGAGTGCTTTGGACTCCGGGCGATCATCGGTTCCGGAACGAATATCTTCCCAGAGATGACGGCCGAGAACTTTATCCGGTGTACTACCTCGACAGGTCGATAGACCCATAATGTTTTGAATGTATTGTATAGAATGCTTTGCTTAGGCCTAATGTAATGTTAAATTTTCCTACAAATCGAATGCAGGTGATTGCATCAACTGTGTGAGTCCGTGTTGGTCCGTGAAGCTGGCAAAGGGGTATCACTAATCATCCTTACCTGGCTTGGCGAAGTCTTTTGTAACGAAGGTTAGTTAATTAAGAATAATGTGCTTCCATTTAAAACTGCTGATGACTAACTTGAAGCAGATTAACTCACCCTTCAACAATATTCGTCGTTTCTCAAGAATCTTCTTCCTTCATCCAAATCCTGCTCTGGATGGAGAAAATCAATGATCTGTGAGAGATATAATGCAACGCTTGTGGAAATTGAATCTCACAAAGAACTAAAAGATGATGAACAAGATGACGGTAACACAAAAGTTAAACGAGCTACGCTTGATCGTGCCCACCTTCTGCAGGTTAAGCTGCAAACCTTTAACGGGGAGAAGTTGGATTAGATGCATCGAAGAAGGCATACTGCGCTTGTATCAACGAGAGGAGCCAGGCGTTGCACAGTGTTAAATTACGAATTTTTGTAAACCGCGTTAAATATAACCTTAGCGAAAACATGTCTGCAGACGAATTGTTCACGTATGCATTGGTACATAGTTTGGTAACTTTAAAAAATATCATCACCTGCTATGAAAAAAAAAATAACTGATTGTCCTTAATAGAGAGAAAAATATTGTCTTGTACGAAGTTGTAGACCTACTCATAATATCAAACTTTGACCAAGACAAAACATTTCTTCGACAAAACAATTCTTCGACAGTCGTAAACGCTCGCATCATAGCTGTTAGAGGTTCGTTGTTTCTAAATGCTGTTCGATGGAATCGGGATTGGAGAAGAGTACCACACCGTAAAGCTCTCGCAGATTTTGTGGATTACGCCATGGTAGATTACGCAATGCCATCCGGATATACCTGCGCTGTATTTTTTCGATCCTCAAGCTCCAATTCAATTGATAAGGAAGCCAGCCCAACACGGCATTTTCTAGGATCGGTCGTACCAGTGAGCAACAGAGATCTTTCAAGCAGTACGGGTCAATGGAGTCTCTTGAGACTATCGACTACAAACCCTAGCTGGCGATTGGCCTTAGAGATCACAGCAGAACGATGAAGGTTAAACGATAATTTATGATCCAGTAGAACGCTTAAACCGCTGAACTGGTCCGTTCTATGAAGAACGACGCCATTGATGCTGTATTCGAAAACAATCGGCTGCTTGGTGTGGTAATACGATATAACAATACACTTTGAAATGCTGATCATAAGTACTATGCTTTAAGTGGAGCTGAACTAGCTGTGGCTGAAAGGCTCCTAAATAAAGACAAATAATAATAATAAATAATAATGATCATAAGTTTATTCCGACGACACCGATCAGTGAATCGATCCAATAACGATTGAAGACGAATACAATCATCGGCAGTACGTACCACAAAAAATAGTTTTAAGTCATCAGCATTCGCAAGCCACCAACCATCTCCAAGTAGAAGCAATACGTCGTTGAAGTATTGAACAAACAGCAGCGCGCCAAGCTATCCCGCCTCGGAAAAAATCCGTTGCCCGGATCCGTGAAATGCAGTCATGAATTCGAGAACAAGCAAAATACACCGTGAACTGAATCACGTAATCATGAACTAAATCACGCTTTTAGGTAAAAATCCTGAAAACGGAATCCAGTTCACGGTCCGTTTTCATTTTCGTGAACGCTTTTGTTTCTGCTAGTGTGGAAAACCCTGACGAAAGTCTCGCAGGCTAAAAACAGTGAAGTGCTAGTATCAAGTTTCACTCGCAGAGCTCTGTCTGTTAAATGCGAGCACAGCCATGATGTCAATCTTTTCGATGTACCGAGTTTTGATAGCTTCGCCAGGAGAATTTCATGGTTGATTGTATCAAACGCTGCTTTTGGATCAGTACAGACGACGGCTTCTTGTGCCCCTTTCTGTAATTGATCAAAACAGGTCGTGGTAAATCTAGAAGATTGGTGGTTACCGAACGTCCAGGCACGAAACCATGTTGGTTGCCAGAGATGTGGCATTTGGTGCGCTCGAGAATGGAACCACTCACTTATATCTCAAACAATTTAGAGGGAGCTGAGAGCATAACAAATCTATACGCACACTAGCGCCGCAAAGTGAGAGAATTCCGAATAAATTTGCCCACTATACGGAAGGGCTTGGCCACTAACACAAGTTTGCTGAAGAAAGCAGTATCCTATTTGGTAAAGCGCTCGAGATATAGCATAAAAATCGGCAGGCTCATATCCACACTAGCGCCGCTCAGTGAGTGAATTCCGACTACCACACGGGGGCTTGGGGTTTGCTGATAAAAATCGTCCCAACAAGTAAGGCGCTAAAATTACGAACTTTTGTAAACCGCGTTATCACATAATCAATCACAAACAGGAAGAGTATATGCACACTAGTGCCGTGTAGTGACCGAATTCAAAACATGTGTGACCACCTTTAGGAAGGACTTGGTCACTATAACAAGTTTACTGGAGACTGATATGTCCTAACTGGTGAGACTCTCGTTATATTCTAGGATGGAACCAATTACCCCTTATCCCAACGCGTCACAGCACTCAAATTTAGTAACTCGAAAGTAAAGCGCATCTAGTGATGACATTTCCATTTAAACCGGAATCCAATGACGCAAATTTGTTGGTCCAAGACTGTAGATCACTTGAAAGAATTGCGATAGCCTCATTTCCCCCAATTAGTGGAAATCTCATAAGCTGCGGGGAATCTAACTTACGGTTTCGATTTTTAGCGGTGGGGACCGACGGTGTACTTTTAAAGGCTGAAAACCGATGTATGACGCCATTTTGGAACAAAAGATGGTGACTTCTGTTTCATAAAAAAGAGAAATATTGCCCTGAAAAAATAGATATTTACGGAGCGGTAAATTCGTATATAGTGGTAAATAAATGCCCGATGAAATTTTGAAATCCAAGAGAGCGCCTTCTGGTTTCGGATAAAGTGGGATATATTGTAAAAACAAAACCCTAAGATAGGTTTTCGAACCGCGCATAGAGACATGACCTCGATATCTGACGCGATTTTGAATCCAAGATGGCTGTTTAACCGCACGGTTGAGATTAGTTAAATAAAATACTGTGTAGCAAATTTCGGAGATGATCAATAACTAGTTTATATATCGTATGACCTCCTTTATTTTCGAAATCTTCAAATATAAGGATAAGCATCGAATCGGTTACTTTTTGCAGTGTTGCCATGTTAAATTGAAAGTCTGCCGTAGTATGAAAAGGCTCCCAACTGTTTTTCTAGCAGAAACCCGCTGTTCCTGTTCCTGTTTTAGCGTTCCATAATATTTGAACGGTAGAACTATAAATCTAAAAATAAATTAATCGTTATTCTTACATCGTTACATTTCTCCCATTCCTACATTTTAATGTTTCCTACTTTTCTGTATCTTTCTATTGACGTTTTCTTGTGCTCCTACCGATATATTATTTATAATTTTACAGTGAGAATTTAGTTTGACATCTACCTAAATTCCAATCTATATTTAATCCAGTTAAGTCTTATAACTCCAATGAATTCTAATTTTTGTCTCACTTAATCACTTAAACCTGCGATTTTTGTTTTCCTCTTGCATTTCATTCAATTTCTGGTCATCCTTAAATAAACATTCTGACTACTGGTTCGTCTGTTACCCAACGATTCACGAGTCCATGTAAAAACTAGCAACGGGACGGTTTACGCTTGTAATGCCTTCGACAATACCATCAAACTTCCACCCTCAGAATTTCTCAAAATTACGATCTGAAGTCGTATTTTTGCTTCAGATCATTGCAATTATAATTTAAACAATCCTGTGCGTACAAAATTAAACTTTTTGTATCATTTGAAAATGAAACACATTCCGCCACTTTGCTTTCCATTTCTTGTATTTTCTTCGAAATTTGCGAAAATACTTTTAAGGGGATTTGTCAATTTCGGTTTCGCCCATGCAATGTGTCTGGACGTTGCTGGAACATTCAATTGGTCTTGAATTAGTGAACAAGAAAATCTTTTCTATAATTGCTGAGTTTCTTATTTTCCATTGGAACCACAAAGATGCCTTGCTTCGCCCTTTTGTAAGACGTTTTACACCATAGTTCGCCACTTTTTTGAAAAAGTTCCGAATTATTTGTTCGGATCGACCGGTTTTCTTGAAGATTGACCGGTTTAAGTAGCCTTCTTCCTTAAGAGGTGTTATGATTCCTTTATTACACCTACATTTAACAATAGGCATCGTACCTTTAAGATAAAAATCACGAAATATTGTTTCAAAATTTTCTCAAAACTTGCAGTTTAAAAAAAGAAGCAATTTTTCACACTACGGCCAGACGTATTAACTTAAAACGGGTCAAATACCGCTTCTTGGAGATTTTATTTTAGTGTATGAAAATTCATGTTTCAGAAAGATTTTCCGAAGACGTTCTGAAAACAAATTGTTGTGTTAAACATAATTTAATAAATTAAAGATTTATGATTAGTTTAAAGATTGAAGCAGTGAGTTTCTTGAGAAATATATATTTTTAACAATTATCCTCAAAATAAATATCGTTGCAAAACACAAAAGAGAGTAATTCAATGAGGAAATAGGTCCAAGAAAAGAGGCCCTTTTCAAATGCAACGCGAGAACTGCTATCTCGCAACAGAGGCCCGAAAACGAATCACCATGCTAAAAAGTGTACACACTAACCTCCATTACCTCTCAAAGATATTACATAGGCCTTTCCCGCATGCGATCATCGAAGAAAAAAAAACGAAAGAGTCAAACAGAAGCCTAATTAAAGATTTTCAGATGTTAACCAGGTACTACTGCAAAAGGGGCGGTTGGAAAGGCAGTTCCTACCTCGTTTCCGTTCCGCCATGTCATGCCAAAAAGAGTTCGAAGGAGGCGAAACAAAAATTCGCTCTCCTGCACCAGTAAAGAGATTGTATTCAACAGCGGATACGAATCGCAAAATATTTAATTTCTGGTAAACAATATATAAGCTAATGTAGGAGGTCGATGGAGCAGAGAAGCGAGGTGCGATGAAAAAACGCCGTCTGACGTGAATGATAAAATTGCGGCGTGGAATCAGCAGCTGTACTTACGTTATTTATTTTTTCGTTTGTTTGTTATTTATTTTTCCGATGGTTCATTCCGATAGAAAAATTAAACGTCTAATTCTCATTTTGTAAACGGAGCCATCCTGTTTACTCAAAAACAAAATATGGTTTACTTGCATAGCTGTAAAGTCTCGTTTTCTAATCAACATTGTTGCAATTGCAAAAGCTCATTCATCATGTCCCCGCCCCCAAACACATTAGATATTTTTCACCCATTTCCCCCCAAGAATTCCGTCGCGGTTCATTTTTCTCAGATAATATCCCTTCATGCGGAAACATTGCGAGGATTGAGAGGGAGCAGCGCAAACAAGCTCACCCGGAATGGATGATTTCCAGCTACCGTTTTAATCGAGACAAGACCATCTCAGGAATGTTCATATTCCCGTTTTGAAGCCCTTCTAGTTCTTCTCCTGCTGAAATCTAAAACATGCAACGTGCAGGGATACATCTGAAAAACAGATCCACAGACAGAGCATGACGGGGCTCAATCAAGCGAATGATAATTGTTACATGAGTGATATCGATTCACTGATTGCACACATCTTGGCCATAATGAAATGGGCACTGAGGGAAATGGGACTCCCGCAGTGTCTGAGAACAGATTTTCACGGTGCAAAATGCAGTTGACATCTTTTCGCCGGTGTCGGCTCGTTCAATCATCCGGGGTAGAACCGTCCAAGATTGATCCATTTCACCATCAACAGGATCAAATAAATCATCATCCATCGTCATCATCATCATCATACGGATGAGGAAGAGCAAATCGAGTTCTGTAAATAACTGTTGCTGCTGTCACACATCCGTTGGCCTTGGGAGCCGGCGCGTGCGTACCTTCATAGGTTGATTGCCGTCAGTCGGGGTCTGGCATCGAGTTCCACAAAATTAACCAATCTGCGCGCGCTCAACTCAAAGCCAGCCAGTGCGGTGATATTTATGTGTGCATAGAAAAACAGCAGCTTTGAAACCTAATCTTGTTTGCTGGAGCGACAATTGTTTGCCTCGGATGTGGTTTCACCTGGACAAGCGGCACCAGCCGAAGTTGCTACCAAGCTACTACCAGGCAGCACTAAGTGCGGGCTTCTTGATGTTGGTAAATGACTTCTCCTCCCTCCGGGACATTGGAAGTGGCAGATGACGATCGACGACGACGGACGGTTCGAGGATGATGCCATTTTCCGACTGCAGCGTAACCGGGACTGATCGTCATCGTAGCTGGTAATGGAAGAGATTACTGTAGATTTGATAAATACTTCTGGGATTTGATTTAGGTGACTTTGCTGGAGCAGAGTGACCGGTTGCTCAATTCCAAATCTATTTAAGGTCTGTATCCAAATTAATCCGGATACCTTCAAATCATTGTAACTTTTGAAATATTGCACGTAGGAATGAAAAATTTCACTGTGGTATAGCTGAGAGTCTATGATGAAAAAGACTATGATTGATGTTTACATTTCATGTTTAGTATTCAAGATGGCGACGAAAGAAAAACAAGTGCGCGAGTGAATTTTGTACGGGCGTACGGCAAATCCTGACTTGTCAATACGGGACCTTGCAAAAACATTGGATTTGCCTAAATCCACTGTTCACGATGTGCTCAAATCATTTTCGGAACGTTTGACGGTGGAGAGGAAACCGAGAAGTGACAAAAACATTGGACGCGCTGATCTTGTCATGGACCGAAAGGTGAAAAGAATATTAACGAAAACCCAAATCTCTCCATTCGAACGGTGGCTCGTAAAGTACTTAAGGATGTCGCTTGGTTTTGTCCAACAATCAAAACAACGTTTGGGACTTAAGTCGTATAAAGTAAAAACAGTTCCAAATCGCAACGACAAACAGAACTTGGCAGCAAAATCACGGGCTCGACGTTTGTACTGCGAATATTTGACGAAGTTTTCATGCGTTTTTATGGACGATGAAACTTATGTCCTGGAGGATTTCAAGCAGCTTCCAGGGCTGGCTTTTTATTCTGCTATGGCCAGAAATGCTACAGCTGAGCAATTCAGAACGGAGAAGGCATCAAAATTTCCCAAAAATACCTTGTGTGGCAAGTAATTTGCACGTGTGGACAAAAAGAGTAAATCTTTCGTCAAAATAAGGCACAATCAACAAGGAGATCTATCAGAAAGAGTGTCTGCAGAAACGATTGCTACCCTCAAAAGTCACAAAGAAAAACCTTTGTTCTGGCCCGATTTGGCATCATGCCACTATGCTTAAACTGTGATGGAGTGGTTCCAAGCAAATCAAGTGAACATTGTACCAAAAACCTCAAACCCGCCAAATTGCCCACAGCTACGACCAATCGAACCTTACAGACTGGGAAATTTCTGAACCGATCAGCGTGAAATTTTGTATGCAGAGATTTTTGGGGTCGGGGAAGGTTCTTATGATAGTAAGAGACCCATCCCATCTGTGTAGAGGGAGGCTTCCATACAAATGAAACACAAATATTTGCACAACTCGAGAACCAGTCAAGCAAATGGAACCAAATTTGGAAAGTGGTAGTTTTTGAAGGCAAGAAATGTTTCATTTGTATTTTGAGACCCCTCCTTATTCAAAAAAAGGGGGTTCTCATACAAACAAAACACATATTTCTGCATAACTTGGGAACCTGCAAATGAAAACAAGAAATGTTTCAATTTGGTTAAAAGCCCTTCTGTTATCCGAAATGAGGTGGGGGGGGGTCATGGGGGGAGGGGTGTTGGTGCTTTAATACCAATGAATCACAAATTTTGGCAGGCGTAGGTTTTTTAAGACAAAAAATGTATCTATGGTGGTTTGAGACCCCTCCTCCCTCTGGAAACGGGAGCTCCCATACAAATAAAACAAACATCCCAACCAAACATGAGAACTATCCCTACTTCTATGCACATTTGTATGTAAGGGTTTGGGGTCCGGGAAAAGGTCTTAAGATAGTTCGAGATCCCTCCCATACAAATTAAACACAAATTTTAGTATAACTCGGGACTTATTCAAGCAAACGAAACCAAATTTGGCATGTGGGGGTTTTTGGAAGCGAGAAAAGTTTTAAAGAGATTTGAGACCTCCTCTATCAGGAATCTTTCTTTCTCATACAAATGACACAGCATTTTTTTGCATAACTCGAGAACTGATGAACCCAACTAAGCATGTGGGGTTACTGGGGCAGAATTTTTTTCTTAGGTGGTTCGAGACTCCTCCCCTTTGGAGGGAGCAGGGGGCTCTCTCAAACAAAAGAAACAGCTATTTAATGTTGGCGAGTTTTGAAGACAAGAAATGTTTTTATGGTGGTTCTAAGCCCCTCCTCTCTCTGGAAACGGGGGCTTCCATACAAATGAAACACAAATTTTAACCAAACCTGAGAATTATCCATACAGCTTCGAGACCCCTCTCAGATTAGGAATCAATGGCTCTCATACAAATGAAAAATATGTTTTCTTGCATAACTGGAGAACTACTCAAGCAAATTGAACCAAATTTGGCACGTGGAGATTTTTGGAGATTTTTGAAAGCAAGTTCGTTGCCTTACGCAACTGGAAAATTCTACCAGCAAACCCAGTGGATTATGCTCCGCTCCCGAGTATTGACGAGACCACTGCTCGTTTGCTTATGTTGCCCGATTGACGCTTTTTCCAGAATGAGTGCAATTTCAGGGGAATTTCGAACGGTGGCTAGTAAATGCAAATTGATGATTACGGATTTAAAAGTATATTAAAAGATGGAAAGAAGGTCTGCTCAATCAGAGAGGCAGAGCGTAGAGGCAAAACGAAACGTACACCCGGGTGGACTCATTTTACCACAGGGCTCAGGTAGTATGAAAGAATAAGGAAAGGAAATTTAGCTTAAATTCATTTTAATTTGTATTCATATTTTCGTCTCGTTACTGTGCGTGAATGTTGTATTGTGTGTATTTCATGGCCATGAGTAACTAACCTGCGAAGGGTCTTTCTGGTAGTCCTACTTATAACTGAGGGACACGCGGCAGACGTGCGATGCTCTGGCGTGCGATGTTCTGGCCAGTTACGGAACAAGGAACTTCAATCGAAAGGGATCCCGTATTGTCAGATTCTCGGATATGAACGGTCGAACTACAGTTGCGGGGTTGAGGGTGTCAGCTCACCGGAACTCTGGCAACCGTACCCAGGCAGGCTGGACGAAAATTTCTCCCTACCCCGTTTGACTGCCAAGAATTGGCGGGCCTCGACGAGTTGTTGCCACCGAAAATGCACCGCGTGCACAATAGCCAAAAGAAGATGGCGGATGTATAGGTACACGAACTCTAGGTCCGAACAAAAAAGCGACTATTGGATGCTGAGGTCCAACAACAACCGAATTAAAATCATACAATAAAAAAAATGAATTCATAATAGCTTTACCTTTTTTGTAGACAAAGAAATTTTAGAAGAATAGAGCCTTCGCCATTTGTGTCAAAATTCCCGAAAAAACAATTTAATAAAAAAATCACAAGCAACTAAATTTTACTATTTTAATATTACACACTTAAAGTAAAAAGTTATTCCGAAATAACTGTATTTTATTTTTAACACAACTTAAATAAGAGCAACCAATTGAACACACCTCTAAAAAAATATCGGAAGAGAAAAAAAGAATCACAATGGCTAGCTTCTTTTCGCTAGCCGACGACCGATTTGGTCCAAGAATTAGTTTTAAGATCCTATATATCAATCATCATCATTTTTGACGTGTACCAATACATATTTACGCATGTATCAATGTACTTAAAAGTTCTATACTGCCATCTATGATCAGTCCTGGTATAGTTCATTTAGTACTAATTTTTGAATTTTTATAGCAAAGAAATTCAAAAATCTATAAGCTTAAATTTTAATGATTCATGAAATTATCAATACTGTGTTTAAGGTTAAAACGAAGACAAAGGCTCGTTATTTATCAAACCCGGATTTGTGTAAGAAGAAAAACTATTTATAACTCTAAAGAACTTCTGGATTACGTTACAATGTTTGTACACCCAAAATAAAAAAGCAAGATTGTAATGCAATTTCACATGATTTTGTTTCATTTCTCGTAATGGATCGTAACTTGGAGAAAAAATGCAAGACTGGTCGACGGCAAAAAAGCAACACATCAATTCACTTTGAAAAATTCAATGTGTGAGTGAGGTTGTGCAGTTTATTAGTGTTGCGTATAAGATTGAAGTCCGGAAATTAAATGGCTCACAAAAAAAGCGATCACTGATACCCAACCGAGCTCCAACGCCTGCGTCATGGTTCTAGATCTGAACTATTCAGACACATAAACAAGATTAGATGAGCTGAATAAAAACCCAACAGTTGCTTCAATTCTCGAGGCACTCGGCGATACAGCAACGAAGCAAATGTCTCTCACACACACTTGCATGGCTTCGTTTATATCATAAAGAAGGGAAAATTTGAATAGAGGGAGATCGGAGTGTGATTACATCGAACATACATTGATGTCCATATACCTTTTCTTGAAAAACCTGTGTAAAAGTATAGGGAGGCAGCCGGCAAGTGCAGAGAAAAACAACCAAAACTTTTCAGGTTGTGTGCTAGGATTTTTATTGATAAACATTGATATGACACTTATCGCACAACTGCAGCGCCGCCTACCAGGAGCATAACGACATACATTTAAAATGTCGGTTTAAAGTTTTACACAAGAAGTAGACCGAAGATGAACGTCTGTTCTCTGTGGTGTGATGACGAGTGAAAATAAAAGTAGAACACTTGACAGCGAATTCTAACAGTGGCCAATAGCGTTGCAGCATTATGTGGTTTGTCTCAAAAGTTGTAGACGGTCGAACAAATACCATACGGTTACTTCGACTGTCGAGGCACTAAGCACACAGCGATAAATTTGTTTCGAGGAATCTGTGTGCTGCCAACCGCTTGCACACACTTGCATGGCTTCATTTAGACCATAAAACGCTTTGTGGATCATGATGGGTTAAATTGCCTTTTCTGAATCATGCGGATTTAACAAGATATGGTTGCAAAAACTGCAATTGCATTTTTGGCACCATTTAAACTTTTGGGTGTAGGGTGGCTTAAAACCCATTCCCTCGTTGGAAGAGGGGGCTTTCATACAAATGAAACACAAATTTAAACCAAACATCCCTACTGTTATGAAAATGTGTATGCAGGAGTTTTTGGCGCTGATGCATCAAGCCTCATTCTGAAAGGAGGGCTCCCATACGAATAAAATACAAATATCTGCAAAATTCGAGAATGAACTAATCAAGAAAATGGAACCTTATTTGGCATGAGGGGTTTTTGGGGAAGAATTTTTTTCTTAGGTGGATCAAAGCCCGTCCTCTCTGGAGGGAGCAGAGGGCTCTCTCGAACAAAAGAAACAGCAATTTGAACCAAACATGATTATTATCCATGCAACTAACACACTAAATATGTATTTCTCGGGTTAGCAGCATGCTCTGATAGCAGTTTGAACCCTTCTTAGTCATGAATGGGGGATGCTTGAGTTACTCTCAGTGCTACATTATGCACAGGAAGTTATTCTTAGGTTATGCAAGAGAAAATTACGTTCAAACTGACAGGATACGACTTCGTTTGAAGATAAATGGTTTCTTTATGAAATGCTTCTACAGAGAAAGAAAAACCGGTAGAAACTACCGATCCAAAGGTTATATTAAAAACACAAACATTTGTTTTTTATGCAGAAATTACCTACATTTCCAAAAAAAATATTTTAACAAAATTCATTATGAAAAAATTGTAAACGCGCCAGTTCTATTAAATTTTGATTCATTTAGTTGCATGCATAGCAAAGCTCGCACCGGGTTCAGCTAGTTGTATATATAACTTCAAGTGGGCGTTAATTCATTGTGGAGCTGTTTAATTTTAATGAAACTGAGGGAATCCCAAATCCAATCAATGATCTCTTCCAGTTCGATCAAAAATTGATCAACCCAGGAACAGCCACGATAAATTAAACAATCAATATGCAAATATCTCACCACTAGCTTAATATTCGTCCGATCCGAAATAGCAAATGAAACACATCAGGTTTCACACAATTCACGTCTCCATCCCAGCCACTCATCCTCTTGATTTGCTCTATCCCCGAATCGAGGAATGTTTTAATTATGGTCGCCTTTTCCGTCAATAATACATTCACTCGTCTCGGTCTTTCGCGTTCGGAGTAAGGCTTGCGATGCGCACCACTTTCAGCCTACCCCCAGCGGCGTTTCTTAGTTATGTGACAGTAGAATAATCAAAAATATCGCTTTCCTTACCCGTTTAGAGCTTTCTTTCCAAGTGAGATGTGATATGATGAGCTGCTGAGGACCAACAGCTATGATGGCAGCAAAATCGCATCGCATAAATCTCCAAACAGCGATCGAAATTCATTCGGCGCGTTGTCCGCCCATGATTGTAATAATCGTGAAAATAAATATGTATCTAGTGAAATGATCGCACGCGTGGTCAGCCTCAAGATCCGTGTAAGGTTTCCACCAAATCGAAATTTATGATTTTCGTCTAGAAAATCAACAGCCATTCCACTTCACAGCCAGGCAAGACGGGAATGAAGCGAAAGAAACAACAAATGGGAAAATTAATTAAGAAATAAACGATTGACACCGATAAGGCCAATAAAATAGCTAAAGTAATTGTTAGCGCTGGCATAATTCAAAAGTGGCGCAGTTTGCGTTTGTCAACTTTCGTGTTCGGTCCAACCCTTCCATCTGGCGGCGTAATTTATTTCACCATTACCCACCATGACGCCGCGACGCCGACTGCCGATTCCCGCCGCCGAATCGGTCAATTTGAGTCTACTTCGAAATCAGCTGGAAGTCTCTACCGGGACGCGAAAGCTCATGATGATGATGATGATGATGATGATCGTGGATGCTCATTATGCCAGTCGATGATGTTTGACTTTGGCCGAGGACCGTTGACCAGCGTCGAGCGAAAGGTCGCTCGGTCTTGGAAGGAGATATGCTAATGGTGCAAGTTATTGGCACGTTCGAACCGCCATGATCGACGAATTGATGGTTGATTTCTCAAAACAGATAACCATCGGGATCAACCACGGGGAGAGTATAATTTAGTGAGTGCTAAATTGGACGTAATTGTGGGAATGGGGAAAGTCAATAGTTTCCAGTGTTTGATTAGGGTGGAATTGAACCATAAAGCAAAGGTTATGCAGCAACGCATGGCGAGGTAATGAGTTTTATGACCTGAAAAGTGTGGTTGTTAACCTTATCGTGGTTTCTGGTTGAAACTGTTTTTTGATTTTGCAGAGTGCAAATATCACCATGAAATGCTCAGTGCGTTTAGTCAAATATTGATAAGGACTGTATCGAAAATAAGTTCATCACAAATCTTTCTTTTATATCAAATTAAAAAATGATGTTTGATTCAAAAAACTTCCGATTGTTTATTGCATGGGATTGAACTTGAATGTTCAAATCGTCTACGCAATCATCCGACAGCGTTTGATGGCCGATGCTGAGAGCAATTTGGCGGATTGATGTCTTTCTCAACGAAATTTATACCCTTTTCCTTGAGCCTATTGAGAGTTGTGTTAGCGTTAACAGTGGAGGAGTACTATGCTTCTGATATAAATGCAGCAACCTTTTCTGCAGACACTCATTTCGATATATTTCCGCTTTAATTGTTCCGGTAGTGCAAAAAATGGTAGATATGTTGATAACAACCGCAGGAACAAATTCCTTGCCATCCCAGCACTTTTAGATCAAACGTCTCCACTTGAATCGACTTGCTTACATCCTCTCCTATGGCGGCACTGTAATATTGAGGACCTGGCAGGGGATTGGAGTCCTATTTGACATAGATCTCGTCGTCCATCAAAATACATGCATCCGGGTGCTGCAAAACTCGCGAATAAAATTTCCGAGCCCTTGTTGCTGTGTGTTGCTTCTGTTCTGCACTTTTTTGGCGATGTTCTGCTTTCTGCAGGTCTTCAGGTTGTTCCGTCTCATGATACGTCGAATCATTCCGACGCTGGTTCCCGGGTTATTGGGCAAATCACGTATCGACATTGATTTGTTCTATCGGGTCCAGTTTAAGGTTGGAAAATACGGGTTTTCTGTCTCTTCCTGGCAGCTCATCTAAAGTTCTGCCTAGTTAGAATCTGGAATCACTTATCGTGTTGCAGCGGCACGGAGCGGCACATGGTTCGCAATAAAAATCGAAAAATCGCTGAAAATCGCCAAATCAACCGTGTTTGATGTGCTCAAACGTTTCCAGGAGTGAAAGATCTTGGATCGAGTGCCTCAAGGAAAGCGTCGTAGTGGAACATATTTATGACCGGAAACTGAACCAGAAGGTGTTGAGAATCGTCAGAGCAAACCCTATCAGATAATGAAAACGCACAAAATTACGCTGCTGCTCGCAGTACCGTTCGAGGAATTCGTTTGCGAGCAGTAATCAACCAAACAGAACGTTGAAGCAATGTTTCGTCACCAAAACTCGAGCTCGGAAATTGTATCAGCAGGATTTGACGAAGTACCAATGCACACTGGGCCAGAATGAAAAATTAGCATGAATAATTTTCCAATTTGCAAAAAATCTCCTTGTATTCCCATCTTTTGAGTTACCACCAGATGGTAAGGGTTCACTTATACGGAGTCCAAGTTGCCTTCGGAACTCAGTTTTGTTTTTTGCTTCACGCTCTTGAACTGCAACGTTTAATTTACTGACTCTCCAGCATGGTTTATCTATTGCCAATCTGTTTGCAATTTATAATTTTGGTACGTTTTTGGCATGTATGTTTATTATAAAAATGAACACATTGCAAATATTAGATTTTATTGAAATATGGTGATTTATTCGTTATTGCCATCAACATTTAAGAAAAAATCAAGAATTTTTTTTTTAAGCACATACATTCATGGTACCATGTTACCTCAAATTTTTCTAAATTCACCTGAGTATTTATATACAAAAGAGACCTCTTATCTTTGCCGTTTACATGCAATCGTATTTGCATCCCCGTTTCTCCCCCTTTAAAATATAATGTAATATTAAAAACTTGTAATTTTTGGACTAAAATCACGATAGCTTTTGAACGGATGTATGAAATTACGTTTTTCTTCATCAAAGTGTGTATTCAAACATGTTTTGCATGTTTTGTTTCAAACAAAATTTTCTGAGTACACCGTTTTTATAAAACATAACATGAAAAAGTTAGGCGAAAAAAACTGTTTTTTCAGGGCCACCCTACTCTTAAGCGTAAAAATGATCATAACTAATGACACAAAAGACCTACGACTATGATTTTCGAAGCAAAGTTGCTTTAAATTTAATAAAAAACAACTTTGTTGAACATTATATTGCTTTATGTCAAGAAATGTGAAGGATAGAATTTTTATTTCAATATATTCAAGGACCACCCTAACTGAAACTGATGTCAAATTAAAGCCCTAGTTGAAAGCTGCAACTTTGCTCAAGACAGTTTTGTTCTAAAGTTGCATCTTCATAGTGAAAATAATTTATTCCTGCTAATTTTTCATTCTGGCCCAGTGTGCAATGATGCCTGCTCATCGACGATGAAACCTACCTCAAAACGGATTGATTTGCTCTTATGGACAAATTTGCCAAAAAACTGACGATTTGGCAAGAGATATGCAGCTGAGGAGCAAAGACCAAAATGTTCTGACGAATAAGACGATGAACTCAAAGCTGTACAAGGAAGAATGCCTCAAAAACCGTGTACTACCTTTCATTAAAGCACATAATGGTCCCTTGAAGTTTTAGCTAGATTTGGCGAGTTGCCACTACAGCCGGGAAGTCATCTAGTGGTACCGCGATAATAACGTAGATTTCATAGATAAAAACATAATTCCACCCAACTGTCCACAGTTCCGGCCCATTGCGAAATTTTGGGCAATAATGAAATGAAGCTTAAAAAAAGGAAAAACGGCTCGGGGCGCTACTCAGATGATCAAAATGTGGAACTAATGAGCCAAGGAAGTTGACTCTGGAGGTGTGCAGTGTTTGATGGGAGGAATAAAGAAGAATTTTCATTAGAAACGAGGAGAAATGATTTCTTTTAATATTTTTTCCTTTAAGTACAGTAAACTACCTTTGTTTTGATGTATTGAACTTATTTGTACGTCAATCCGTTACCGAGATACAGATGATTTCATTATTCTGGATTCTAAATGGACATAGTTTTAAGGAACAGTGTTCCTTACACTTGGTTGATGTATAAATTTTACACTTGCTTCATGAAATCCAAAGCGCTAAGCCAGCTGTCGCAAATTACACCCTTATCACGTAGCCATGCGCCAAAATTCATAATAAAAGTCTTCTTCAATGCACGACATTTAAAAAAAGGAAGAACTTTAACCATGCAAACAAGTACATAATTAAACGAAAGATGACAGTCAAACGCACAGCATGATGAATACATTAAAACTATCACAAATTCGCACGTACAACGAAAATGTACAGGGATATCTTATTTTCGATACATTCCTAACGTTCTATCTTCTGATATTTTCTTTAAAAAATTAAACAGAACCGAAAAACATGTGGACAATCAAAAAGAGAATTGTCCATAAAAGCGTTTACATCTTTTGTATCTTTAGAGGGTGGCATATCTACTTTGGTGAACTCTCTCCATCAAGCGAAATGAAGCGGTTGCAAAGGGATTTTCCGTAGAATTTCTTGAAGAAAATAAAATCTTACAAAATCTTCTACAAACTAACAAAGCTGCAAACAGGGCCATATTTAAGTTAGTTCCGAAAGCACTCAATTAATAACTGTGGAAGTGCACTTAGAGCACTAAGTTGAGAGCATGCAATATGCGAATTGTGAAAGCAATATGCGTCGTTTTCGTGAAGAAAAATTAAACAATAATTCGTAATTTAACTCTAACTAACAGTGAAATCATTAAATATATGCGTGCTTTAGGAAAGACGTAGTGAATACAATCGATTTGTTGACGAAATGTGTGTCGGTAGTATTTCCACTTTTTTGGTTTTTTTGTGCTTCGCCCCACGCACCCTGAAGAGGAGTTACATCAGCTTAGTTTTGCTTATTAGTGGTAGTATTGAGACATCCGGACATACATTTTTAGGTTTGAGTGTTTGTCCGCTTTGTCGCGAGTGAATCGATAATTATTTGCAGTTTTAAAGTTCGTTATAGAGTCGCCTCATAGCGGAGATTTGATATTGGCAGTGTGGAGTGAAAAAAAAAAGAAAACCATTGCATGTAGAAAACGGCCATTTGCTTGTTAGAAGCAGCAAACGAAGACAATGCGCATGCGTGCGTGAAAGGCTGCCACATAATTTTAGATGCGCTCACCACGTAGTTGTGTAGGTTGCATATCTAACGGGCGGATTGGCAACGTAAATTTTTGCGCTTATTTTATCACGAGTGCATGAAGCTAATTACGAATCAACGTCGAGAATTTTCATGTTTACGAATGAACAAGCGAGTGTAATTAAGGAAGCAGCCATTGGTGAGATGTATCTGACTATGACAATAACCTTATTTTTAAATTATACCAAATATGTGCCTGGTTTGGAAATTTAACATTTCCAAATCTGAAAGTGTGTTGCAGTGCCCTTATCCAAATGATATCGGTAATGTTTACATGCGGGGCTTATTGTATGTGAAAGTAACCTCGGAATGGGCGTGACTCTCCAGACATTCTGAAATGGGCTGCTCATTTCAAAATGGCCTCCTCGTCCTGAGATGCACGCCTTCAAACGTTTAGGGAAGTTATCCACGATGGCCGCGAGTTTTTCGACAGATATTTGTTCCCAAACCTTTAAAAGAGACAATTTTAGATGTTCCAGTGATTTATGGGGTGTACTACAGGCTCTTGACTCCAAGATGGGTCATACCGACTAGTCCATCGGATTCAAATCCGATGAGTTGGAATGCTATTCATCTCTCTTTAAAAAGCTTGGGAAAGTGCGTTAGCAAAGGCTAATAGTCTTTTTTGCTCGATGAGCCAGCCAGTCTTGTTGAAAAATCCATTCATTTTTGCTGTCATGCTTAAGAAGCAACTGTGTCAGTAAGTAGCTTCTGATATACCGTTTTCTTCATTTTCATCCCCTTGTCGATGAAGATCAAAAGGGTTTTGCCGGAATGAGTTATTCCAGCCCAAACCATGACAGAAGCGGGATGATGACTCCTTGAAATACTTCCACGAATTTTGGAAGCAGCAGGAAGCAACTGTCGATCATTTTGGTGGTTGTGATGCTGCTCGATTGCAGGGCTTGGAAATCATTCATGATACTACTGAACAATAGTGTGTCAGACTGCCACCCGTTCGTGAACATAGCATCGCAAATTCGTTCAGATTCAGTAACTGTAACCGAATATGAATATTCGGTGGCTGTTGCACTGTCTGAATACTCGAAGCGATGACCCATACTTGTCGCTTGTACACACTGATCGATGATGATCGCTGGGCACCGGCTTCAGTGATTACACACAGCTTTGAATCGCCCGTGCCTTTGTTCTTCCGAGAGAGGAACGGAGCACACAATGGAGCAAGCAAAGAACGAGGCACAATTTACGACCGATGCGGCATATTGAGATTAATTTCTGGTCAAATATTTTAGTTTTTTTAGAGGGATTTTGGAATTTACTGTAGGATTGGAGCCAATTATGTTACGTTTTTAGCGAACATGGGATTATGAAAAGTGTGGCAAGCAATTCAAAATAATAAAATACCTGTCAAGGAGAAGGGAGGTTTTTCAGCATTTCCTAAAGTTGTTGTGATGTGATTATATGACTATTCTACAATGATCAAAACTGATAAATCTAACTGGATGTATTTTTGTATCATACATATACTATACATGCTCGCTTGTATCCATTTTACTATACTTATTTCTGTAGCATATTTTGACCATTTTTGGGGCCATCGTTCGGGAAATAAGGAAGAAATGTAAGGAATATGAGACAGGACTGTCCCATGCATAATATCATGATACACAGTGCGGCAGAATGAGAGTGTGCCCTGTCCTAGTAATAAATCAAATATCGCGAGTACAGGATGGTTGAAAAAATTCTCGATCGGTGATATTTCCGCAGCTTGTAGTACAATAATTTTAAAAGCAACAAATATTGATTATAGGCAGAAAGACGCCTGACAAACATTTAGTCATTAACGAATAATGTACTGCAAGTTTAAGTACCACCAATGCCCATAAATACGTCCCATTATCATAGGGAATAACGCAATTTAGTAAGTTTTTGCTTTTGTAGGATACATTTCGATGATATTTCTTATTTTATCTTAGCGTGAAAGCTTATGCTTTTTTATTACGTATTTAGTAAAATCCCATATTAATTTTGAATCGACTTAAGGTTGAAGAACTCATCATCAACCCTCAGTTATCATCAAAAAATCTAAAGCAGTTTTTTCGTTTGATATTGAAAATCTGGAAATTAAAATGTATTCCCGGTGGTCCGCTTGGCGAGCACAATACAGTGAATACATTTTCACGAACTATGTTTTGATTTTGAAAGAAAAAACTGCTTTCGAAATTTCGACGATGACTGAAAATTGATGATGAATCCTTCAACCTTAAATACGTTAAATACAACAGTCGAATTACCATTTGGATGAGAAAATCTTCAACAGTAATTCAGTGGAATTTATTAGTTACTTGTTCTCTTTACTTTTACGCGGTTCAACTGACGGACTCCCTTAATGAAGTCTCAAAATATATAAATAAATATCTATTACAACAATAGTCAGCCTGGCATTAGAAAAGGCTCCAACAACTTCTGTGAAGACATTGCTAAGAAGGATTTGCGGTTATTAACAATATCGTTCTATACAGGCAAGTTCGCCTTTCTATTATGCTCAAGGCGGACATAAAGTTAGAACGAGAAAAAAACTAATTTTTGAAAAAAAATTTCAAAGGGAAGTTTTTACTCAAATCAATCGAAATTTTTTTACAAATTACATTAATAACATTTACATTTAGTAGATGAATTGAAAAAAATTGCACTTGTGGCGTAATTTTTTTTTAAAATCCACATTTTTATATACGCTACATTAAATTCATCAACAAATCCAATAACATCAATATCGTGTAAATTTCAACTTTCAATAGCCATCAAAATGCGATAAGGTACTTTTAAGTACTTTAAATAATCTTCAAATAATATCGAATACTTTGAACACACACTTAATACGTCTGAGTATAGCAAATTCTTCTAAAATATTATTGAGTGTTTTGAATCATCTCGAAATACTTTTGAATTATATAATTCCTCATGAATTTGAGGAGTACTTTTGAGTTCTAGGAATATTTTACTAGAACTTCTAAATCTTCCAAACATATGTTGAGTACAACACTCTACACGCTAAGCTTAGTTTACCTATAATCGCAAAAAAGTGCCCATACTCATTTACGGATAAATTTGACTATATCCATGTTTCAGTAAATTTGTATGGGAAAAAATACTCAAATACGGAAGGTAGTAACGTACCCAAAAATGGGTATATGCACTTTTCGCGATTATGGGTATTCTTCACCCAAATTTGGATAAACTGATCTTAGCGTGTACACTGATAGGCAAAATAAAGTGCCCACCTTATCGTTTTTTCAATTTCTCTCATTTACTTGGTTCAAATTAAAGTAAACACACTGTATTTTTTTTATTATCTAATTGTTTATATTCTTTTTAAGTTTCATATATGGAATACTGCAAAAAAAAAGGAGTTTTACTTAAAGAAAAAAAAAATCAATCGATCTAGCTCTTCCCAGGCGCGCTCCAGGGCTTCAAAATAGTTATTTTTATTGGTAACACCAGTTTTGTCAACCCTGGCATCGAGAATCGCCCACAAATTCTCGATAGGATTGAGGTCCGGACTTTGTGGAGGCCATTCCAGCGGTTTGATCCGACAAGACCGGAAGAAAGACTTGGTCTTCTTGACAGTATGCTTCGGGTCGTTGTCCTGCTGGAGGCCCGTCTGAATCAGCGAAACCTCCAGATTTTCTCGCAGGATGTTGATGTAAGAATCTGCCGTCATTATCCCGTCGATTTTCACAATGCTTCCCACTCCACCCCACGAAAAACACCCCCAGACCATCACATTTCCTCCTCCATGCTTCATCGTGCCTTGGATGTGGCGCTCCTGAAGCTCCTCTCCCGATCTGCACCAAACACGAACCCGCCGCTTTCGGTTAAACAGCTCGAATTTTGATTCGTCCGTCCAGAGAACCGTTTTCCAGAACTCTAGGGGCTTATCAGCATGCTCCTTAGCAAACTTAAGCCTTTTGGCTTTGTTTGCCTAGCTGATAAATGGGCGCTTCCGGGCAAGTTTGCTATTCAACCCCTGTGCTACGAGACGGCGACGAACAGTTCGACCGGAAACTGATAACTGAAGGGTTTCCTGGATCTCGCGGACAGTTACTTTCAGGTTCTTCTTGACTTCGCGCATGATCTTGGTATCCGTTCTCGCATCCGTTTTCCGCTTCCTGCCTCTGCCAGGGCGATCCACCACTGATCCAAACGTTTTAAGCTTCAGAAGAATTTTGCCAACCGCTGCCTTACTGATACTGTACTTCTTAGCGACAGCCCGGTGCAATTCACCGTTTTGCACATCACGAACGACCAATTTTCGGATACACAAGGGAACTGCTTTCGAAAGCACTGCGTTCTCCATTTTTTTTCAATTGAATCAAATGCGATCACCAGGTTGAGCCGTTTGCTTCGAAACATGTCAAACATATCGATTTTTGAAGTGGGCACTTTATTTTGTCACTGTTTTTTTTTTTCAACACAAATTGTTTTTTTTTCTTTAAGTAAAACTCCTTTTTTTCAGTATTCCATAAGTGAAACTTAAAAAGAATATAAAAAATAAAATAAGAAAAAAAACTACACTGTATTTACTTTAATTTGAACTAAGTAAATGAGAGAAATTGAAAAAAACGAAGAGGTGGGCACTTTATTCTGCCTATCAGTGTACATACAGTGCTTTGCATGCTTCTCGCATTTCACCGCACTTTGAATCAAGTTTTCTTTCGAATTGAGGACTTCAATTTGAATATCCCACAAACATTGAACACGCGATGCTTTTACGACGACTACGGAAATTGTGTACAGCATAACTGAATTCAATGATGGATTAAAGCTAAACAAACAAAAGTATCCCCCGGTACCGAATACTACCAGATGGAATCCTTTCATAGAATTAATGCAGGTGTTGCTGGATTGACCGACTGGCAAACAATTTTTCGGTTCTATGTAACATTATTATATAATCTAAATTTTAATATTAAAGAGTATAATTCATATTACCAAATTACTATACAGCGAAATATCGTCAGATGGGCAATAATTACGAAAAACAGGATCGCCCTTTGATCGTGTGCCTTTATTTCCCTATCGGTGCAAAAACGGACGCTCTTTCCGTCGTCGGTCGATTAAGTCTGAGCCTTTACTGCGGTCCGTCCCAATCTTGTAACAGCTCGGCTTGCCAACCAACTATAGCACCTGAATCACTGGACTTCGTCGACAGGAGGGACGTGAAAGCCGAACGTATAGTTAATCAATTTTAATTTTTGAGCGCCCGCCTTGAATCCACGTAACCCAAACAAAACAAATCTTTTAAGGTCTCATATAACCATTTACTGCTGTAAATAAGTTACCTGCCTAGCCCCTTCCAAACGATGATGTGACCCATTTACTTCGAGCTATCCTCGAGTAATTGCCACCACACTTTTACTAAAATCAATAATAAAACATTGTTAATAACAATATTGAATATCGACTCCGCAAAGTGTTACACATGCCCGAGCCTAACAAATAAACGAACTGATTAAAAAAACATTTACTGCTGTGATGCGAAGAAATTGAGTTATTTTACAGCATACATTTCCAATAATCTGCACTAAACTGTTTTTCTCATGAGTTATATTCGCCAACTGTAACAGCCGGTGACCCATCGTATTCAGAATCAGCAACATACACAGAATGTGAATGGATTAGTTTGTGTACACCAAATGAAACTAGTGGGCTCCGACTCATGCATAATCGTTTTGTCCGCTGAGCCACATTTTTATCGTCTCCTTTTGTGTCGTGATCCGTATTCTTCGGCGAAGCGCATTTGCCAGTATAGTAAATGACGCCTGTATGTTCGCAAAGCAAACGCAGCATGTGATTTATTCAGTGACACCCAAAATCGGAAAGCCCTGCTCGATTGTGAAAACTTTTTCATTGGTGAACAGCACTGACCGATAGTGGCCTTCAGATAAGCGGTTCAGGAGAACCTTAGCTTTTCTCAACCGGTAGTGATTCTTGTTTATATGACTGTAGCTTCAAATCATCGTGAACTATGGCTGATTTCACCAACTTCCGGATGGAAATCGAAGAATTCTGCTTGATTCGTCGCCGGATAATCTCGCGCATTTGTGGAGTCCGAACGGTGCGCTGTTTTCCTCTCCCTTCGCGGTCATCTAGCATTTCAAGCTGCACTCCATCGTCATAATAGAGGATGTAGAATGCTTCGAACAACGTGGAATTAGAGGTATTCGAAAGACCACTAGAGCCGCATCTATGGTTAAGTGGCAAAGGGAATAGAACAACTCCACCAAAGGCTGGTGGACCCACCGACTAATCACGGAACTATCCAGGTGGGTCGGTAGGCGACACGATGAAGTGAGCTTCCACTTGACGCAGCTTCTGTCAGGCCATGCCTGCTTTAGACAATATCTGCACAAATATGGGTATGCACAGTCCTCCGCATGCACCGAATGCGCGTGAGTTGAGGAAACCGCGGAATATTTGTTCTTAGCATTTCCTCGCTTTGACGGTGCGATATCCTGCATGATAGCCGCAAGCAGTCACGAAACGACTCCGGATAACCTGGTCTAGAGGATGTGCCAAGACCAGGAAATCTGGGACGCTGTATGCATAGCAGCCTCCGAGATTGTCCTCGATCTCCAACAGAAATGGCGAAACGCCCAAAGGCACATCGCAGGGACCACCTAACTACTGACGCCCTAAGCAGTTCGACATAGTGGGTGCTTAACAAGCAAAGCCCCGAAGTAATACCGAAAGGTGGAGGTCCAGGGCTTAAGGCACGGGTGGGCACCCTCATTCCCACAACCTGAATTCTTCACGCCTAAAAAAAAAATCATCTCGTCTAAAAAAAAACACTTCGTCAGTGTCGTGTACTACAGTCGGGCAATAGTACATGACACTGACAAAATCCGCACATTGTAGACGAAATACGCACATCTGTTAAGGTAAGCAATAACAGAAGTTGGAATTACATGGGAATTAATAATCTCTTTTCTCATTTCTACAGCTTTATTAAATTTTATTTAAGTGTTATGAAAGCCGCTGGAAAGCAATATCTTGCTTTACTTTTTCTTCCTTCTTCAGTCCTATTCTCATTCATTATTTCACATTAATACAGTTTTGTGTGATATTTTCCCTTCGCTTCTATTGGATCCTCCGAATTATATTCTCTTTTCCATTTCTTCGTTTGTCTCATCAGCTTCCGTTTCTTTATTCTCTTCATATGTTACCTTTCGCCTTCCTTTATCTGCATATTTTTAATAATTTTCGTTGAATAACTTTCACTGTGTCTTTTTTTTATTTATTTCTTCTCTTCTACGTCGTATTTTCCCTATTCTCTCGCACCTTCTTCATTTGTTGTTTTCTCCAATATCTTTTTTCATCCCACTTTCTTCGCAAGTTTGTGAATTCACTGTTTTCATCATCAGCTTCCGTTTATTTATTCCCTTCATCTCCTTTATAATCTTTGCATTCCTATCTTCGAATATATTTGAGTTTCCTATGTTCTCCGTATTTCTACTGCATTTGGATTGAAATCTTTTTTATTTCCAGTATTTTCGTCTCTTTTGCTCCTTCGCTTCTCCTTCTCTTTCGCTTCTTATTTTTCTGCTGTTTATTCTCCTCACAATCTCTGATGCACATTGATTTAAAATCTCTGATGCACATGATTGTGTGGCAAGTACAATCACACCCTATGCCCAGGGAGTCGAGACATTTTTCTTAACGATTTCTAGACCAGACCGGGTATCGAGCCCAGTCACTTCCAGCAAGGTATTGCTTTGTAGCTGTGCCTTTACCGATTGAGCTAACGTTTGCATTTAAAAATGGTTGTGATAAAAAAAATCTAAACCAGGTAATTTCTTTTGATAAATTTTCCATGGAATGTAATTATTTAAGCTTACTTGCAAAAAAATTATACGCCCTTGCGAGCGCCCTTCCGGTAGCTAACCGGAACATTCGTCATGGCGGACGAAAACATGTATGTTGGCATGCTTTTGAGTTCTTTCTTCGTTTTATTTATCAATTCCTCCTCAAATTTTCCGACAAAATTGTTGAACGTAAGATCTAGACGTTTCAGGTTGGCCCAGAAATTCTCTATAGGACGCAGCTGGGGGGCGTTGGGTGGGTTCACCGACTCGGGTACCTCATCGATATTAAGCCCCTCCATCTCCTCCAACGATCGCTTCGAGTAGTGGGCCAACGCCAGATCCGGCCAGAAAACCGCGTCTGTGCCCTTTTGGTATTTCTTGATGAATGACACAACTTCGTACTATAAATTTCCCCGTTCACGGCCAGTTTGGAGCGAAAAAAGCGAGGTTTTAACATCCCCTTCTCGCTGATTGTCAGCCACAGCAGCACCTTCTTGGGGAACTTGGTGTGGAAATGAACATCACCTCGGAGCTCACTGGAGGAAGAAAAATACGAAGTGCTTTCCAGTCGTTGCCATCCAGGGTGAGATAGATCTCGTTGTCCATCACCACCGCCACGTCGCGGTTCGCCGGAAAAATCGAGTTGACCATCTTATTCAGTCGCTGCCGCTCCGTCATCGCCTGCAGCTCCGAAACCAGTGGACGTGACTTCCGCTTTCTGACATGTATGTTCATGTTTGACAGGTACTCTTTCAATGTTTGACCGGTTGAACCGACCTCCGGCCAAGCGCACGCAGCGATGTAGCCACTTTTCTCTCGGTCTTCCTCTTCAGCATCCTTTGGAGGTTGTCGCCCGCCCGGAATCGGGCTTTCTTTCGATGCTCTGAATGTTGTCTAATAGTGCCAAGATGCTGGAATGGGCGTATCTGGCGTCCACAAATTGCCGCAGGATGTCCGTTTTCGACGCGGTGGGGTGCCGTTCTTTGAACGCGCACACTTCTGAACGGAGTTGCTTCACTGTTTTTGGGATCACAATTAGAGTTCGACTGATAGAGCTGTCAAATTTTGTCTGCTGACTTATGGGTTACTATGATTGATGCCGCATGGGTCTTTTTGTCAGCGCGGGTGAAGGTAAATCCATGAAAAATCGACATTTTTTGTCCATATTTTTAATGCAAGGGTTAAGGGAGGACTTTAAATTTGTATTCGTTTAAACCTCCATATCCCCTGTTGTGTTAACAACGGAAAGGCTTGTGTATCGTAGTTTCTATTTCCCCGGTCTCGCAATTGGGGTCATCTGCCCAGCCTCGTTAAAACACCAAATTTCGATGCCTTATATTGTTTTGTACTACCACAAACCAGTTGAATCGTTGCGATGGTGAAAGAATTTCGTTATGAAGGTGTTTGAAGATGGCCTTCCAGTCACGTTGATTGGCCGTTACATATTCTGGATCCGGTTTTAGCATCAGAAAGTGAAGATACATATATTGCTTGGGACGATGCTTTACTAATCAGTTCATGAGATATCGGGGACATTTCGGTTTGCAATAGTTTAATATGGTTGAATATCGCCGGTAATGGAACGTTTGGATTCTCTAGGAAGCCACTCAAAAATGGGAGTTGTCTTTCCATGCTTATCGCTTAGATCAAAAAGAGTGCATTTGATTTTGTTTCTGGACCATGCAGGTTCAGACTACCTCTAGATTTTGTGAGAATCAAGTTTGTAAAGGCTATTATTTGTAGAGCTTGGAAAAATGGATTTTTCAGTTTCTGCCTTAATTTTTGTGACGAATCCTTTCGTGAGTGGAATTTGAAGTGATATACGAAAGAATAACTTTTTGAGTTAGATTCAACTTCCTCGGGTGATGAAACCAAAGACGGGTTCTTAATCCGCCTTTTGACTCAGACTGCCAGTTTAATTTTTAAACTTGCTTGATATTATTTCCACGGCATAATCCCAAGATGTTTACTAAGTTTTCGATATTAAGCCACTTCGTGTCTGTCTTGAGGTTAACGTTGCCAATTATTACTGCTACAGTTTTATGCTTGTTCAAAATTGCACCGGAAACTGAACCATATTCATTGCATACAGTAGCAACCTGACTTCTCTAGTAGCACACATGTTGCAATAAAGTTGATGTAACTTCAATGCTACTCAATTAAGCCACAATCAAGTAACTGCAACCATTTTTCTCGTTGTTATGTTGCTTGGGTAACTGATCGTTTGCTGTCTAGAAACATGGATATGTCATCCGCGTAGGCGTTGATCACGGCATTAGAAAATTTGTTTAAAGATGACATCTAGTAGTCAAAACGGATGATTGACTCTATCAGGAAATGGTGATTGACTCTGTCGAACGCATGATCTAGATCAAAAGACACCAGAAGTGCACTTTTACGGTGTTGTTTGAGTTGACAGAATCAGAATACTTCGCAAATAGTTTTCTTTCCTTTTGGGCATTTTTGGTTATCTGTGAACACCAACGGAGGCAGAGAATGTAATCTTTGTTTGAGGATCTTTGCCGAGATTTTGTAATCAAAGTTGGCACAAAATCAGTTGAAGGTTCAGCGTCTTCAGTGGGATATATGGTTTCTAAATATGGTCTGATTGATTCCCTAATATGAGTGTGGTCTTCGGCTCCATCGTCTGACTACAACCTTAAGATAGATGTTTTAGATTTTTTCCATGGGTTCGAGCAACATGGTGGATTCTCCGGAAATATAAGTTTCGTTGTTTTTCCGAAAATTCACCGAAAATGTATGTGCAGAGGAAGCATTGATGTGATTGATCAATCAATAGACATCGATATAACTTGATCGCATCTTTACATTCTCGGTGGACAATTGAAGTTTTCCATTTCAAAATACGAGATAAATTTTGGCTTTGTGTACAAAACCCACCATTTTATCAATAAACGATAGTTTCTTTTTGCACGTACTCATTCTCTTTCTAGTATTCCCACTTTCTAGAGAGCTCGTTAGGTACATCCATTTCATGTTCTTGGCAGAATCGTGTACGGATAAATTCTGATTTTGGTACCGTTCGTACAAAATGCGTTTGCGCGCTTCCACTTAATTCGACGCCATTTTACTGAACGTAACAAGAATGTAAACAAGTTGTACCACGAAATATAGTGGAGAGTTTCAGTTGTCATATAAGTGAAACGTGTTTGCGGTCCATGAAATCATTCAAATTCTACACTGAACGAAAAGTGTCCGAAATTTAACGTGGCTTTAGACCTTATTTGTTGATAACGGACTTATGTCGGTCAAACGCCTGATTGAACTTACCTGAGCACGTTTGTAACAACATAATACATGAGTTACAAAAACAAATTTAATTGATCGTTGCATATTAGACTGAGTTAAAGGACACACACTACTTCAAGAATTTCAACAAGAGAGTAAACAATATCTTTCATTCATCATGCACAATCCGTTACACTGAGATCAAGACATTTGCTTATGAAAATTCTCAGTCATTCTAGTTCACTTATAGCTCATATACCTACAATCTCCTAGACCGACTCCGATCCCAAGTCCTCCCTCAATTAGCACTACCTGGTACCCGGATAATCCAATCGGCCTGATGTGTCATTCCGATTCTCCATTAACGCTAAGTGAACATGAGTGCCCTTCTCGTGTAACAAGATTCTAATCGCTCATCAGTTGAGCCACCCACCGCCACCGGATTCGTTCTTCACACTCCCGCACAGATTTCCATTTCTCACATAGTCAACATCTTCTAAAATCTTCCATCGAATCAACACAACGACCGACGGCCCCCTCCCAGAGCTTGGAGGCACATACAGAAGTGCGAAACCGTTCAGGAGGAGAAGACACTCTCAATAAAAGGCACGAAAAACACGATACCACTCCACGTTTGCATTCGACTACGAAGACGACAACGGCGAGGACAAGGGAAGTAGGCAAAGAAAAATCACCTCTCCAAGTGCATGTAAAGAAAATATCAATAAAATTAATTTGAATAACATATTACAACAATGAGCGCGTGAACGAGTGAGCGGTGTGGATTTAATTTCAATTTAACTCTTTTTGACTACGAGTCGGGAAGTCTTCTCTCTCACTCTTTTTGCCTGCCTCTGGAAGATGCCATCCGTGGAGTTTGGAATTGAAATCGCTCCGACCAATCGACCAGTCGGATGTGGGTGGCAGGAACAGAACAGGGGGCGGTCCAGTGTGCAACCCTCAAACTGTTCCCTCCGCTCTCTGAATTTATTGTGTTTGCATGAACAGGCGAAATAAAGGTGAACTCCTTTGCGACCGTTTGAATAGAGCAACCGTCCTCGGAAGCTTGGAAACTGCAACGACGGCAGCATTGGGAGGATAGAATTACAGAACCGGTGTTAAGCTGAAATTAATGACATTAACATTTAATCTTATCAATGCGAACGGCAAAGGTCATCGGTAATAAAATTATTAATTCAGCTTGACTGTTTTGGTTTGCCGCATCCCATGTGGGAGGAATGTTCATCTTAATGTCAAAGAAATTACGCTTGCTTGGAGAAAGCATCTCGTGCGTTTATTTACTGCTTTGTAACACTAGTTTGCAACAACTGTGAATATCGAATAAATACAAAATTCTGGACTTCGTCAACTCCACCTCATTATTCGATCGAACATCGCATAACTGAGTGAAAAATTGCATCACATTGCCTCAGTACCATTTGCGCAATCGTCCCAGCTTCCGTATGTGTGTGCATTCTAGCAAAGCATCTCCAAACACAATTTCATACACCTTGCGCTAACGATCAAACATCGCTTTCTCTTCCTTTGGGTTCGACCGGTATCATCTTCTGGAAAAATTATCATGTCTTCGGAAGGAGCGACAGCTCCATCGCCATCCTCGACCTACTTTGGAGAATAGACAGGAAAATTGACTTCTGCACGGGCCAGCCAGCGTCGTCAGCGGCAGCTCCGACTACTCCGTCAACTGTCAACAGTTATGTTTGAAGTACGCGTCTATAATGATGAATTTCTTCCCGTGTCTTTTATGATGTTAACATGGATAATATTTACTCATCTGCGATGGGTCTGCGCTAACCACCCAGCACAGAGGCGCCCCTTTTCACACAGCCTTTTGGCGTTTTGTTTGGTTAGCAGCCGTTCTTGGGTTCGTCGTTCCGAGGCGTTTATTGAGATGCTTCACCTTCGCCAAGAATGACGTCTTTGTCGGACAGGGAAAGCAGATAATGAAAAATTATCCTGGCAAGAAAGTTTGAATTGATTTCCACCGAACCGCAGCCACAAAGTGAAATGTCAATATTTTTTGAATGAGGTTGACACTTTCGATTGAATCCATCGAAATCTAGCTTCGTAATCGTTTTCACCTTGAGGTGGGTATTGAGAGGACAATCGATGGATGGGACCGAAAGTCCTTGGGGACGACCCAGATTTCTTTTGTTTGGTAGGAGATTCATTTTTTTTTATCACAAGCCCGAGATAGAAATTAGGCAAATCTCCTCGGAACAAACCCACAGAAAAGGAGCGTAAAAGTGGAACCTAGCAGTTTTCTTCATTCTGGGGAAGAAAAAGTGTCACTAGCGCTTCGTTGCTTTTGGGAGGGTGGGTGAAGGCTTTCTTAGGATAAAGAGCCAACAAATTGTATAAGTTTGTGTGTAAACTTTTATTTCGTTCCGCACACGGCCAGATATAGAGCGTATCCGGTGCAAAACGATATCCGACCCTAATTTGAATGACAAGTCTTTTAGGCATCATACGTGTCGGGCGGATTCTTTAGACCGGAGACGAAGTATTTCTGAGAAGGGTTTGTAAGGCGAGAGTTTTCCTCTAAAATGGTGGCTGTTGTTGGTGCCAGGCAGGGAAGAAGTCCGGAACGATGTCTACGAAACTAATCGCTTCTGTTTGTGGATGCTTTTATGTTTTGACAGCGGAGTGATTTATTATATTGCGGTTTTCGGTAACAGCCGGGTATCAGGAATCAGTTGGAGCCTGTCTTGCAGGCACAATACCAGGATTTTGCCGGGGATTGTGACGGTAGAAAAGTGTTTAGAATCGTTTTGGCTTGAAGTTTGAGGTAACAGAGATGTCCTTTTGTTCCAAAAAGATTTTCATAAATTCAAATATTTAAATTTCACATGCTGCATCTTCATCTTAAAATTGAATGCAGGATTGGGCCCGCTGCATATTTATCAGGGCAAACATTTCATTTCAGAGAAAAAAAACTTGTATTCTATAAACATCATTGGAAAACAAAACAGTGGGTTTCCGTTTTTGGCAACAAGTGCTTTTTTTTCTTTTAGAAGTGTAAGTTATCCTTATGACTCCCAACGAAGAGGCCTACATTTAGTTAAAGGATTGACTAAGTTCGTATGTGCTGGAGTGTTATCAGGAAGGAAGCTTTGTTTTTTTAGGGATTTTAACCTCTTGGTCATTCATCCCACGCGTCCGTAGGAGGCAGCCCAAGTAACACACAAAACATCTTTTTAGAATGATTTATAATTCTTTGTATTATAAATGCATTATAAACGTATTGCAAAACATGTCAGGTTTGGAGCGGTTTGTAACTCTCGAATTCTATATCACTCTGACAAGCGGTTGAGCTAAAAATACTTTTTCCACTGTTCCAAGTGCTTACTACTTCATTATTGTTCTTAAAAACATGTTTCCATACATTTATAATACATAAACAGGACAAGACTTTATGGGTAGATATAGAACTACTGATGAAATTACATTACATCAGCCTTGTTTTGCAAAACGTGTTCTTTTTTCTCCTTACGATGAACATTGTGGTTTCACTGCCAACGGGAAGCATATCATACATACTCAAAGTTCACTTTTCAACAAACTGAGTTGGCTTAGCAAAGAAGCTACAAACCTATCACGCCAAGGACTAGTGTTCAAATCCCGCACTTGGCGATATTATATTTTTGTATGAGGAGTTTTTTTTTCCATTTTATGTTTTATAAGGCTTCACTTTTTGCGCTTTTTGCGTCATATTAAAGTACGAAATGAAGTATTATATACCTAAATTTATAACCTATTTTTGTCATTTAACAGTACTTTAAACTTGATCAGTACAAGCTGTGTTGCTTGGGAGTGTTATCAGGGTTTTTGTGTGAACAGCGTAAGCATGACGTAGCAGGAGGCCGTTCTGACATTTTATAACCCTCAACAATTTCGGAAACATTAACGCGCCCTTTGCAAGCAGTACCATTTAATAGTATTGAAAGTCACTTTTCCTTTTTTTTAAACGCTATTTAAAAAAAAAAAACTTTTTTAAGCGTATTAGTAGAATGATTGTGATTGGGAAACTAGGAGAATTTAAAATTTAACATTTCATTTGATCACTTTATTTTTTTTAAAAGTGATCAAATTAACACTTCATTCAACATTCAACAGTTTTAAATTCTCCTAGTTTCCCAATCAGTATTGAAAGATTGACTAATCTTTCAAAACTGTCTTCTGGTATATTGCCAAAATTTCAATCGCATGAAAAGCCAAACCAAAATGAAAGAAATTCAACAACAACTTCTAGCTTCTTCTTTCAACGTTATTTTTGCAACCGAAACAAGCTGAGATGAAAGCGTTAAAAAGGAAAGAAATATTTGGAAATAAATTTAATGTTTTCCGGCCAGACCGTAATTCGCAAAGTAGCAATACAAAATCTGGAGGTGGATTTTTCATTGCCATCAATTCAGACTTGACTTCTCAAGAACTAAAAACTATCAAGCACAAAGAATTTGAGCATGTCTGGGTACTCATTGCTGACGAAACACACATTTTTGCATCTGTGTATTTCCCACCCGAACATGCCAATAAACAATCTTTCAAATACAGTAATTGTTATGTTATGTATTCTCCTTGCGTGGAGTAACGATTATGATGTAGAAAGACATGCTCGCTCATCACCATGAGGCACCAAGAGTGAACATCAATGTTTTTGGCTAGAATGAAAGATATGAAGAGAAAGTGTTGAAAGTTCCGTCAGTGTGCGGCAGGTTGGAAAGAGAACAGATGTTTTTGTTTTAGGAAATTGAGCAAAAAGGACATGTATACAGTGGTACTTGAACCATGGACGTCCATTTTTGACTAACATCACACTGCGGGGTAGGTCGAAGCACGGACTAAGTCCGCCACTTCAACAGGCAAAAATGTCCGGTTTGGAAGACGCTCATGTACTACTGATGGCTTGTGATAGTTGTCTAGCGATATATTGTGTGCACTCTGTTATTGATGCACACATGGGAGAGGAACACTCTCCTTTTTGTGTTTTTTTTTATTCGGCAACGTCTGAAAACGTCAAAAAAAAACCAAAAAATTCACATAGCAATTGGATATTCAATCTTCGTATATAATACTCCCTTTCCCAGAGACTGGGAATTCGAAGAAGTGCTGGAATATGATAAAGTAAATTACGAAGTAGCAAAACGTAGACTATGTACAATAAATTTGCAGAACATAATAAGTACTGAAGGAAATGTCAACACTGAAGTAGGCAAATTTCATTAAATTATTCAGTACCTTATTTCAGAAACTGTACCAATGAAAAGACGAAGGCGAACCCAAAACAATAAACAATAAAATCCACATTTGAAACATTTAAAGAACAAAAAACAAATATCAGACAAATTATATAAAAAGCAATACTCTAGCACATATTTGCAAAATTTTTATGGCATATGCAACCAACTTAGCATAGCCATTAATTCTGCACAAATCACGCCCTAAGAATTTCGTAAATTATTTAAAATGAAATTGAAAAATAGCAATTTTCCCCCAGGAATGCATTTTGACGGAAATGTAGGTGATAATCCTACTGAAATCTGCAAGCTTTTTGCAGATTTCTTCCAAGAATTATACATTACATTCTCCGAAGAAGACCGTGATCGCGACTTCTTTGCATGCACTTCTGATTTTTCCAACAATATATCTGTAAATCAATTACCTCTTCACAAAATTCTCAAAGCACTAAAAAACTTGGATTTTTTAAGAACCTTTCAGAAGAATTTGCTGTTCCTTTGGAATTTCTTTTTAATATGTCTTTGAAGAGCAGAACATTTCCCACCATTGGTAAATCCTCTTATTTGGTTCCGATTTTCAAATCAGGCACAAAATCAGACATCCGCAACTATCGTGGAATTGCCATTATCTCTTGCATTCCAAAAATTTTAGAATCTCTCGTAAATGAAAATATTTTTTAGCAAGTAAAAATCAAATTACAAGCAGACAGCACAGCTTTTTCAAAGGTAGCTCAACTACTTCTAATCTTATAGAAGTTGTAACTTTTATTTTGAATGCAATGGACAACGGCAAGCAAGTAGAAGCCCTTCACACTAACTTCAGTAAAGCATTTGAACGAATCGACATACCATTATTACTCTTCAAATAGCAACAAATGGAACCTGAACTGTTGAATTGGCTGCAGTCATATGTAACACATCGCAAACAAATTGTTCGTTTTCAAAACCTATCTCGGGGGTGCCCCAAGGTTCTCATTCAGGCTCACTTGTTTTTATTTTGTACATAAACGACATTTCCTACATAAATAAAAAAAAAACCAAATACTCATATATGCAGATGACATGAAGCTCTTCATGGAAATAAATAGTTCTAGTGACGCAAAAGAATGCCAGAACGAAATTAACTTATTCAACACATGGTGTAGCAAAAGCTTACTTCAACTAACCGTGAAAAAATGTAACTCAATAGCATTTGGCAGAAAAATTGAAACACCTCGTACGGAAATATTTTTAGGAAACCAAAAAGTAGAAACATGCAAAATAGTAAGGGACTTAGGCATTATCCTAGACTCTAAACTCACTTTTGTTGAACATTACAACACTATTATAAGTCAAGCAAATAGCATGCTGGGCTCTATTAAAAGGTTCAGCCACAATATTGAAAATCCATACACCATTAAAATATTATAAATTACATATGTAAGGCCAATTCTGGAATACTGCAACCTAGTATGGAATCCGTACTGTGCCATACACGACGAACGCATAGAATCCGTCCAAAAGCAATTTTTTTATATACCCTAAGGAAATTGAATTGGACTGTATTTCCACTGCCTTATCAATTTACAGACACTTAAGGGACGCCTGCGAATTTGCAATGCTTTTCTTCATCAATGACATTATTTCACAACGTGTAAAATCAGAAGTAATACTCTCGCAATTGAACTTTAATAGTCCCAGTCGGCATCTTAGAAAGCATCTTAGAAAGCGACATTATTCTTAGAAAAGTCATACAGAACAAATTATACAAAAAATGGCTCCATTCATCGAATGATGCGCCAGTTTAACTTACATTGCGAAATCATTTGCATCACTTTTTCTAAAGAACAGGTAAATTCTCGTCTAAAAGACAACAGAAATAATGTATAGTATGTAAGTAGAACATTGTAACCATTGTATGTAGTCTACATTGCTTGACGAAATAAATAAACAAATGAATGTAAGTGACTACTTCTGATCCCACTTAAACATCAAAGCCTTTGAGAAATTCTCTACCAAATGAGTAAACGGCTCAAGTTGACGCTCTCCAATTTGGATGAAACTTTGCACATAGTTTCAGTATCTTTCAAATTAATCTTTAATTTTTAATCAAATAAAATTTTAAATCCTGTTTCTTTACCTGGTCAAAAAACATCAAAATTTGATTTGGTCAAAAAACATCAAAATTTGAAATTACGAGATAAAAAAAATGACCTATTTTTTCTACCATACAAATCTGAATATGGACTAGTTGCAAATTTGGTTATGGAGTGCAGTTGACTGTTTGTGAGCGAGCAATTTAATTCACGTTAGCAAATTGTCCAACTCAACACCTGTTGCGACGGTAAAATGAACCGTAATCAGTCATCGGGGCTTTATAACCTCGGAGTGCTGAGTATCAGCGAAAGACAATAACACGAGTATTAAACTGAAACAACCAACATATAGCAAATTAACCGTTTGGGAAGCAGAAAAATGAACAGTTCTAGTTTTTCCTGTTTGTGGGAAACCTCTGAAGGCAACTTGAAGGCACCTCTAGTGAAAAAGTGATGGTTTTGGAAACCGGAGAGCAAGGTTAAAACTTCCTGGTGCCTGTCCTTTCCTCGTAAAAAAAAATACTCAAAACTATTGTGGTGAAGTAACAACAGTAAAGAAACAAGAGACATTTTTGGTGACGGTGAAAAACGAGAAACATGGCAAAAACCTAGAAAAAAGCTCCGAAATGACTGACGGAATTACTGAAAAGGTTATGAACATAATACCTTGAACTATAACAAGGTTGTTGTTTTCTGTGAAAATAATGCTGACCTAACTGCAAAGTTGAAATATCAAGGAATAGTCGAGGCGAAGCAAATTAAGAAAGGATTCACTCCAACAGGAATTTTTGATCTAAAAGTGCGTGGAATGGTATCGCCAAAGAAAGTTAAAATTGGTTACCTCAACTTGGAAACAAGACCGTGATATCCAAATCCTCGGAAGAAAAGAAGGCTTATGCCCAAGTATTGAAAACAATAATGGAAAGCCAATTAAAAGAACAACTTAAACAGTAACTATAAATTAGAAGAAACATTAGTAATCTCCAATTAATTCCAACTACCTTTGCTTATCTTTGACACTTGTCGAAGATAAGCAAAGGTAGTTTGAATCAAATGGAGATTACTAATTTTTCTTCTAATTTATAGTTACAAGTATTCCACTAAACAGCTCAAACCCACTAGAACTTAAACAGTTCAGAAAGCAGTTCAATAAAACTGTGCAGGAAAACGAAAAACAAGATGAACGATATCGAAAATCAGTATAAAGAAATGAAAACTTAGAGCAATCAGCTCAATCAGGCGTATCACACAAAAAAAACATATAAGAAAAACGGCCGAGAAGGAATCTTAAAAAAGGTACGCTAAATTGCAAGCAACACCGAATTTATACACAACTGGCTCAAAATCGGCTTATAAACCGCTCTAGAATTAACAATAATCTGACTTTACTGTGAATCGTTAGAAAGTGACTGGCGTTATTCTTCAATATTCGACATAGATTCCGTGTCTTTCGTGAAGTAAATTATTCCGGTGAACGTTTTGCGAATTGTTTGATTTTTTAGGTATTATTCTTTCTGTGTAGTTTGTACGTTTTGGAATTAATTAACAAGTATATTCAATCATTAAGTTTTACAACTAATATTTTTAAAATGACAAAACTACTAGTGAACAGCGTGAAGTTACTCTTTCGCTGTTTCCTGATGCGCTGTACATTCGGTTCGAAATGGTCAACTTCATCACTGCCGTGTATGCTGGATCTGGCGTCCCCTGTGATGCCATGTTTTTGTAAAGTGATGCAATTAGGAGTGCAAATCCTCAAGTTATCTTTCACCGCCCGTACTTATATTCTTAAACATTATCCTCTTTTCAGAGAGCGAGTAATGGTGCTCTAACCATAAGCCATATCACGCTAGGGCCATAGTTAATGCTTAGGTCTCAATCATTTGAAGAGAAATGCAGCATCGCTTAACCTTCTTCGACTAGATTCTCCCAACGACAATTTTTAAAGAAATTTTTGTTCTGTACTCCAAACAGGACATTCTGTTAAAATATTCTCTCCGACTATTCATTTCCACTTTCCTTTGATATCAACTGAACGTTATGTGGGTTCCCCGTGTCGTCTTAAGATGGATACCAAATCCTCCCTATCTCCAACGACTGCATGGACGTGGCCAGGTGAGCGATCGAGGAGATTATTACGTAAAGAAACGTATCTGTAACTGAATACGTTTATGGTGACATGCAATGTCTTCAACGAATTATTCCTCACCGTAGCCTCCATCCACGAAGTTTGCGAACGTCAATGCTATTGCTTAGTGGCACAAAGTCGGCCGTTAAACACACCACACAGATAAAAAGAAACATTGAATTTTATGCGTTTTCTAATGCACATAAATGGAATGCTAAATTTGGCAGAAATGAATGGGATATTTCATGTAAATTTAGGTCAGATAACGCCTGCATCTAGCCTTCTGGTTGACATATTACAAACATTTTTGTATGTTGTATGAATGATTGCATACAACTTCGCTGTTTACGCCTCCTGTAGGTTGAAATTAAACGAGAGGAAATTTTACGCGCTTGTTAAAATTAATTTTTTTTTTCTGTGCAGAAGCCAACAGGATGTCCCAGCATCCCCTCCAAGGAAGAAACGAAACAAAATGAATCCGATAAGAGAGGATGTGGAATGTATCCACTCGGAACAGACCCCTTTGAGGCAAAAACAGACCCGCAAATCTAACATAATATCATACGCAATGCACAGAAAAAAATACTTAATTTTAACAAGTGCGTAAAATTTCCTCTCGTTTAATTTCAACCTAAAGGAGGCGTAAACAGCGAAGTTGTATGCAATCATCCATACAACATACAAAAATGTTTGTAATCTGTCATGCAACAGGCTAGATGCAGGCGTTATCTGACTTCAATTTACATGAAATATCCCATGAATTTCTGCCAAATCTAGCATTCCATTTATGTGCATTAGAAAACGCATAAAATTCAATGTTTCTTTTTATCTGTGTGGATAACTATATAATCTCATAGAATGTAAGAGATGAACCGACTTAATTTTACTCCTGAGTTTGAACAGCCCTATATCAGTATGTCTTCAAGAAACCTTGTTCCAGAATAACAATCAATAGAACATCAGAGGAATTACAAAATACCATCGCCCGAGAAAAGATGAATCAAGAGCAGTAGGCGGAGTAATGACCCCATTTCAAAGTGACGTTGACAGCAACATTATTGATATGAATACTGACTTAGAAGCCATTGCAGTAAATGTAGGAGCACCGCTTAATGTCAACATATTGTATGTATACCTTCTTTCGGGATACCAGATCAAGAAAAAGGAGATCTTGGAACTAACAGCACAAATTCCTGAACCTTTCATTCCTGTAGATGACTTCAATTCAGGGAAAATATTAGAAGCAGACTTATGTGACGGAAACTTGATAGTTCTGATTAACGGTGTAGGATCCTACATAAAAAGTGCAACGGAAACTGGATCCTGGATGGATATCGGTTGCTGCACCACTTAGCCTGCAGATTCTGGCTCTAACTGTGTCGGAGGACTGGCACAGGAGTGACCATTACCCGTTAATCATATTGATGACGTCAAACTCTCAACGAAGTGAAGGTAGTCTAAGGTGGAGAATTGAAGAAGGAAATTGGGAAAAATACCAATATATTATCGCAATATCGACGAAGGATGACACAATTGAACAAATCGAAGAAATCACTCAAAAAAATAATATCAACTGCAGTGCAGTCTATACCAAAACCAAAGGAACCATTGCAGGGAAACGTGAACCTTAGTGGAATGATGAAGTTGCTTCTGTAATCAAAGCTAGAAGAAAAGCTCTCCGTAAGTGGAAAAATAATGAAGCCAATGCTCGAAACTCCCAATTAGCAATTGAATACCAAGAAGTCAACAATAAAGCACAAAAAACCATTATCGAGGCAAAAACTACCTCGGGGAAAGAATTAGTGAAAAAAAATAATGTGCATACTCCGGCCAATGAAATGTGGAAAAACTTCAGAAACATTCTAGGAAAATTCCAGACCTCAATCAACAGAGAAATAAAAAATAATGGTCAACGCAAATCTCCTCGGAACAAACCCACAGAAAAGGAGCGTAAAAGTGAAATCTAGCAGTTTTCTTCATTCTGCGAAAGAAAAAGTGTCACTAGCGCTTCGTTGTTTTTGGAAGGGTGGGTGAAGGCGTTCCTAGGATAAAGTCAAATCAACAACTGACTACCTCGGATACTTCGAAAATACAGTTAGAGAAGCAATGCACAAACAGCCGGTAAAGCAAACAGTATTTCGGGACATCAAAAAGGCATATGACATTACTTCGCGTAGGTGATTCTAAACAAGTTTAGCAAGTTGAATATTGGAGGAAACCTTATAAAATATATTCAAAAGATGCTTTAAAAAAGAACATTAAGAGTAAAGGAATCGGGACACTCTCATCAGAAATGCTTATGGAAAATGAAGTGTACCATTGCTAAGTGATAAGTGTTATTTTGTTTTTGATTGCTATAGACACTAAATGTTGAATTTCCCGTCTGTTGTCCTAGTCCTACAATTTGTCAATGATGTATTCTTAATCTCCAGTGATAGCAACCAGAAGAAAAAAAACATGTTAAAAGACTTCAAACGTCTCGTAAAACAATCGAAACATGGGAAAACCAGACCGGGTTCAAAACTTACATTGAGGAAATAGAAGCAGCTTATAATCTAAGGTTCCAGGTTCTAAGATGTATAGCCTACAGATTGTGGGGTGGATCGACAAACTATAACAAAACTTTATAAATCAACTGTACTGGAGGAAATTCTGACTTCAAATAATAACTGGTCCATTCCGGACCAATCCTGTAGAAAGTCTGCAAATTAAATCAGGTTTTCCTAGCCTAAGGATCATGCTAAATCAAATACTGTTGATTTATGCGACCAAGTTCAAAAGTAACAACCAAAGCCAAGAGCTCGCCGAAACAGATGACCACATCAGTGACAGCTCTGGAGAACTATGGCACCAAGAGCAAATAACAGAACCAATCAACCTCTAAGTCAGAAGTAGAAATATCCTGGAAAACTTTGGAATATCTCTCGCACTTAGTAAAGTCCTAACTACAGCACAAAAACATCGCGATGGGCAAGGAAAAATACATTGATTGACAAAAACTATCCTGTCCACTAGTAGAAATGAAAAAAAAAAACAAATTGAACTAAAAAAGCTGTTTGTGCAGCGAAACCATATGAAAAAATCATACAAATCATATAAGAAGAGAATATACGTAGACGTATCCAAAGTCCTCTAAGTACCAACTGTGTTGAAATCCTTGCTATAATAGAGGCGTTCAAGGGGATTGTAAATCAAGACAGAGTAGGTGCATACGTTATCTGCACTGACTCTCTTAGCGTGATCACAGCTCTATAAAAAAATAAGACCAAAACCAGCCTGAAGGATGAAATAATACATCTGAAAAACGAAATAGCACAAAATAGAACATCAGTCCCTTTTCTTTGAGTTTGTAGCCACATTGTAATCCCAGGATATAAAAAAGTTGAAGCATTGAAATGAAGCATTGGCTTCAGATAGCATTATTGTTAGTAGCATTGCTTATTTTGTTCAACTGTTGTCATTCAGACAACCCAACATGAAGCCAGTATCCTTTCAACTTTGTCGCACTCTACTCAGGCAGTCCCCGTAGATTGATCAGCAGAACGCCGACGGAGATCTTCACGGCGGAGGAACTTCTCCTGAAACCGGGCGTAAGCCAACTCCGACGAAGTGATCCCTAACGATGGAAGATCTTCCATAACCGGTGCAATCCCGGCAGGTGCCGAGTAACTTTCAGTTTACCAGGCGTCCCGACGACTATTTGCCGGTGCTACTCTCGCGATCTACTCAATCTAATCCCCGACAGTGGACGTAGTCTCCGACGGAGATCTTTTCCAACAGTGATTGTTCTTCCAAAATCGGCGCCTTGATTTCGGTCAGGAGCCAATGTTGGTCTGAACATCCTGGTTGGATTTTGCCCGACGGTTCCCGACGGTAGGTGGTTTTAGCCTACTCCGTCAAGGAGTTCTCCAGCGTAGGAAGTTCTACCGAAAACCGACCGCAAGCCATACTGCGCTTCAATTTATTGCGCACGACTTGCACTGTCTCTTTACTAAGTATGTATGCATGTATGAGTGTATGTTTGTATTAATGTGTAGGTATGTATGAACAGTGTAGGCCCAAATAAGTGACGCATGAAACAAAGACTATATCTCTCACGAAAAGGCAAATAATTTTAATGTTTATATATTATATTGTTTATGTGTACATATTTACATTTCGCTTCTATTGCCTTTAGCTTTAATTACTGCCCTTAGTCTATTCGGAATAGCATTACAAGCGACACGCACCTGATTTTCGGGGGTTTCATCCCATATATTTGGATCGATGGTTCCCCTCGTCCTCCATCTTCTTTATGTCCGGTCAATTAATGGGCGGCATATTCCTTCCTTTCGGGTCTCGGCCAGTACCTGGTAAGGACGCTTTCCCGCCAAATGCAACTGCAAAATCCGTTGTCTTTTGAAAAACATATTTTTCTTAGGCACTTCCTGTCGACGGAATCGCGCGGACACTAGTTTGTTTACATATTAATCAGCCCCTCTTAATATGCTGGCAACCAGATGGCTCTTGCGATGACTAGAAGAATTCCATACTGAAACAAAATAATGCGTCACTTTTTTGGGCCTACCCTGTATGTGTGGGTTTGTGTTAACATGAATATTAATGTGCATATGTATGAATACAGCAATGCCATGAAAATCGTCGTGTAACGTCTTTATTTATAACATTATTTGTATGGGATAGTAATATTATGCGTCTGTGAATCAAAGATCATGTCTCTTTTATAACTAAAGACATACTACAAGATAAATTCACCGATGGTGAAATATAAAAGAAAAAAAACGAGCAAACGCCTTATTGATGTGCTTACATTCATGCCATTATTTAAGTACATTAATTGTTTTTTTCATACTGAATAGTCACTAAACATTTAACTAAACCATTCCTCAAATCAATGTCTTCAATTTAAATGGTCATTAAAAATATCGAATCACCTGAACCAACGAGTCCACTGTCCATCCGACATGAATGATTGTAACCGGAACAGCAAGAAATGGAACCCGGTAAACTCATTTCATCTCATCTAGATCAAACGATGAGTACCAAGAGGAAGGAAATGCACAACGCCCAGTGCGAGAGATGATTGCTGGCCTGCAATCAATTTCATTCTCAATACTATTTGTCAAATAATTTTATCAAACTCACCGGAACGAACTGGAGAACCAAAATCTGCCAGCAAAGACAAACACTCAGTAAATCCAGAAGCAACAGGAAGAAAAAAAATCTGTAATCTGATTACAGCTTCTTTCGACTCAGCTTGCCTTTCACTCGCTCAACCGAGTGTAGTCAATTTTTTGATTGATGAGCTCAATATTGACTGACTTCCACACAGCTCTCTTTGCATCATCATGGAGGTAAACTCATCCGAGCTGAATCTCTCTTTCTCTGATAAGAATCATCACTTCTTTTTCTTTTTTTTCATTACTCGAAGAAAAATTGAGATTGAAGAAGTCTAAGATTGCCAGTGCAGCCCCCTCGACCGGGTAGCGGTAGCTCAAGAACGAATCAAAGCATGATGCCTGGCAAATTAAAAAGTTTCATTGCGATAAATTATAAATTCACTTAGTCACGAAAATAATTAATGATGTTTCTACGAAATTCGATGGGTGCCTCCGAAGAAAAGGGAGGCACATTTTTATTGGTTTCATCTTCGTCGGGTGGTGGAGTGGAGAGGGGGGGGGAGCAGGAGCAAATCGGGAACAAACCGAACACAGACACAAAGACTCGCTGGGAAGATAAGTTTTACGAGATTTATCGAAGCCCCTCCACCGTCAAGCACGCGATGTTTGTCTATTTTGGAGCGTGGAGCTTCAAATCGAGCGTGGAAAGAAAATCGTGTACTTCACAAAAAGAAGGAGAAGCGTGCGGAGCAATTGAGATCCAATCCGTTGAAATTTGTTCAAACTTCGCTTTGTTATCAGATTAATTGGCCGAGGAATGAATGAAGATTGAACGGATGGTTGTGCTCCTGACCGAAGCGAACGAGATACCATCAACAGATGTTTCTGGGAATCATGAGGTGTGAATTTTTAAAGAGAACCGTAGGCTTCAAACTGACCATTGTGACCAATTCCTTGCGACTGAGAAGATAGAATTCTACAGTCACGCCATAGCCAATTTCAACGTCACTTTCACAAAACGTCCCTACTGACTTGCTGACAACGGCAAGATGCTAACTCTCTTCCCAACTCGTGTTCAATTGACTTCGACAGCGTAATTATCGATGATGTGGTAACTAGCAACTTGGGGTGGTGAATGTTACAAATCGACCTATCGGCCACTGCAATTCCGGACGCTATCCTCTGGTACCAGTCGATCTTCCGTGGCCTCAGTCATTGCGTGGGTGTTCATTGGATCAGCACCATTAAGAACACCACAATTGAGCGTTTCTATCTCGCGGGACCATCTCTTGTAGCTCTGAAACTATCTGCCTTCGCTTCTAGGAGGGCACCGACCACAACGGATAGAGCAAGAGCTGGGTCCATGAGTCAGACGCTTTTACAAGGGAATTTAATCAATAAATTAAATTACATTCTATTTAAACGCTGGAATTTATTGCACGTTCTTGGGATCGCGGGTTCCCAGTTGAGCTTCTATGCAAAAGAAACACGACCGGCAATGGGCTGCGCTGTTGGAGTTGCATTCTGGGAAGTGTTGAACATTTCTTCTGCATCGTCTCTCATTTCACCAAATTGTAGGCACCTACTGACAGATAGTAAGCAAAAGCCGGGATGGAATGTAGCTACTGTTTTGTTTGTTACTTGGTCTTTAAAGAAACGTTAGCAATTTTTGAAAAACATTATTGAATTGGGATTGTTATTCTGTCGGTTCGCGGTCGAAAAAGTGATCCTCATGCTGAAATGACTGGTTTAGATTCGCAGATCGATCCTGAAGATTTTGTATTGAAAAGTTTACTGTAAATAGATAATGATTATACTTATTGATTGGATTGGTTGGATTGATTTGATTGGATTTGGATTGGATTTGGATTGGATTTGGATTGGATTTGGATTGGATTTGGATTGATTTGGATTGATTTGGATTGGATTTGGATTGGATTTGGATTGATTTGGATTGGATTTGGATTGGTTGGATTGGTTTGGATTGGATTTGGATTGATTTGGATTGATTTGGATTGGATTTGATTGATTTGGATTGGATTTGGATTGGATTTGATTGGTTGGATTGGTTGGATTGGTTGGATTTGGATTGGATTGGTTGGATTGATTTGGATTGGATTTGGATTGGATTTGGATTGGATTTGGATTGGTTGGATTGGATTTGGATTGGTTGGATTGGTTGGATTGGATTTGGATTGGATTTGGATTGGTTGGATTGGTTTGGATTGGTTGGATTTGGATTGGATTTGGATTGGATTTGGATTGGATTTGGATTAGTTTGGATTGGTTGGATTGGATTTGGATTGGATTTGGATTGGATTTGGATTGGATTTGGATTGGATTTGGATTGGATTTGGATTGGATTTGGATTGGATTTTGGATTGGTTGGATTGGTTGGATTGGATTTGGATTGGATTTGGATTGGATTTGGATTGGTTGGATTGGATTTGGATTGGATTTGGATTGGATTTGGATTGGATTTGGATTGGATTCTGGATTTGGATTGGATTTGGATTGGATTTGGATTGGATTTGGATTGGTTGGATTGGTTGGATTTGGATTGGATTTGGATTGGATTTGGATTGGATTTGGATTGGATTTGGATTGGATTTGGATTTGGATTGAATTTGTTATCGGATTCTGCACCCAACACTACTTGCTGTTTCTACGTCATGCTGTGAACATTTGAACATGTTTGAGTTAAAATGCGTGCGTATTTTTTTTAAAATGTTGTAGGGATTAATTCACATAAAGTGATATTTCTTTGGAAGTATTATTGTTCTGATAGAAAAGTATTGATGTCATTCCCGTTATTTGGTGGCCACCCGTTAGTACCTAGAATCTGCTTGCGAGCAGAATATTGTTCTTACGCAATAAGCAAGCAAGCAAACGGGACGTTGAAACAGACTCTATTGACCAAAACTCGTGCTCGAGGGCGGAATGATCAGTTTTTGAAGCTGAAAAGGTACAAAGAATGCCTATTCATTGACGATAAACCTTACGTGAGAATGGATTTTGGGCCACTTTCTGGTCAACATTTTTATCTCTGCATGGGTCGACGAGATTAAATTTCATGGATTTGCCATGGAATTTTACCTATGTAAACCTAGGTTTCCGGTGGACTTGAAGAACTGTACATGTACTCGCGCTACCTTCTATAAAAGATCGCATAGCACCTGCGACGTTTTGGCCGAATTTGCTAAGTTGCCACAACCGCCGGAATGTTGTTCAGCAGTTTCATGGCAATGGGGTGGATTTTGGGGATGCTTGAGTTACTCCTAGTGTTACACTATGCACAAGAAGTTAATCTAAAGTTATGCAAGAGAAAAATACGTTCAAATTGACAGAATATGGCTTCGTTTGAGGATTTATGTTTTGTATATGAAATGCTTCTACACAGAAAGAAACTCGTATTTTTTGCAGAAATTACACACATTAGTAAACGAGTTTTTTTTTAACCAAACTCATCTAAAAAAACCTCAACGCGCCAGTTCTAATGAATTTAAATTCATTTAGTTGCAAGCGTAGCAAGGCTTACACTACACGGTGTTCAATAAGTTCGGATACACTTTCAAAATTTGTTAAAAAAATGAAAACATGTTTTTTTATTTTTTGGATTTATGTTATTGAAAGCTATGTTTACAAGGAACGTTTACAACATTTCTCTTGGAATGACCCCCCCTTTGTACTCCTTAACGAGCTTCAAACGTTTCTCGAACGCGTCGCAGGCGGCACGCACGGACTGCATGGGCATTTCGTCCCAGATTTTGAGAATTACCGTCTTGAAATGATCCAAAGTGCTGACCTTGTATTCGTTCAGCTTCGCCATCATATAGGACCAAACAAAAAAGTCGAGAGGATTCAAGTCCGGGGAGCTGGGAGGCCACAAAGTTTTGTCCAGAAAGTCGGTTAAATTGTCCCGACACCAGGCTTGAACCACATTTGCCGTATGGGCTGGTGCACCGATCCTGCTGGAACACGTAGTGCTCATCGCCGTAGAGGCTTCGGAGACTGGGGGCAACAACCTTTTCCAAAACCTCAGGTTTTGTAGTACGCCGCGTTGATTTTGACGTTTTTTCAATAAACACCAAGGGTAGCTTACCACGTTTGCATACTGCCCTTCAAACCATCACCGACGCGGCACTTTGGAACCGAGGGATGTTTATATTGGATTCAGGAATGCTGTCCCTCGATGGCGCCCACACCCGGTCATTTTGCACATTGTGCGGCTGCTGCAGCACGAACAGTTTCTCGTCCGAAAAAACAAACTCCTGACCAGCGTGCCGAGAGAGGATCCTCTTAGCTCGATCCAACCGCTTTTTGCTGGTAGCCTCCGAAACGCCATGGACCTTACGTTTTTGTAAGGCCTGAAACCAAGGTCCTGGTGAGTATGGTGTGAGCGGTTCCAATGGAAACGTTGAGATCTGCAGCCGTTTTCCGGATTGAGCGGTTCTTTTTGCGCCGAATTCGCTCCCTCACGATCTTGATGACCCGTGGCGTCCTCGCTGAACGCGGCCGACCGGATCTCGCACGGTCATTGGTCGAGGACGTCTCCCGGTATCGCCTGATGGTCGTGTAGACAAAGTTCCGCTTGACCCCATGCGATTTCAGCAGCCGGAATATATCGCCGGGTCGCTCACCGTTCAAAAAACGCTTAATTACGAAGTCCCGATACTCTTTCATCGCGCGTAACAAACGAACAACAACTAACAGAATGTCAACACCGCGCACATTCGGTAGCGTATGAATGAAGCTAAAGCTGACACCAATACCAATGCAGAATATGTACATGGCGCATACCTACGCAATGATGAAAACTTGTATTCGAACTTATTGAACACCGTGTAGGTTATGCTAGTCACATATAAAGATAAATAGTCTAAGTGATATTTTTAGTGAAAAATTATGTTGTTGGTGCACCACCCTAGCGTATTAATATGTTCTAGTTGTAAGATCAATAGTATCCCAATGGACTACCACACACTTTGCCATACACAAACACATCATCAAGTTAGGATAGCGAACGATCGGAAAGGCCTTTTGCCAATCCGTCTCACATTGTTATTTGGCTGGCAGGGTCAAGATCATTTTAGAATAATATAAATCAGTTCCAATATTCCCTTCATACGTTCACCACGAGTTCTTGGTCCCTTTTCGCAACACCACGTTTTTTTATATCTATAGCGAAAGATATCGTGTTCGAGTGCCACCGAATCTCTCGCTTGAGGCGACCCTTGAACCCTACAGATGTACTCTTACACTTTTATACGAAGAATCTGTTCACTTAGTTTGAGACAATTTGGCCAACAAAACCCCGTAGACAAAGAGAATCATTTTGTTCCGGTGGATAACCCTAAATATTTTTCTAAGGATCACAATCGCGAAAACTCCCTTGAAAACGTTAACTTAAATTTTTATGTGCATGTTTGACCGTCCGAGGTTGTTACTCCGTCACTGCCAGATCCACTGTTTTTAAACATAGAACTAACAGACGGTTGACGGTCCGTTTTTTTTTCTGTTGAGCATGAGCATGAGCATGATTGACCGCCCGAGGTTGCAACTCCGTTATTGCCAGATCAGCTGTTTTAACACAGACAACCAACAGATGATGCTTGGGACTAACAAACATCTTCAATGTGTAGAAACTGGTGATCCCAAACTAAAGCAATACGGGCACCGGCCCTGTCCGAATGCAGGTGAAATAAGGAAAGGGTAGGAATATGTTGACGTGATACTCGCTGTGTTGGAAGCCGAGAACACCTCTACTCATGCACGAGAAATCACTGGGATTTTGATAACCAGGATTGAGGATGCTAGCAGGGTTCGCTCAGGTTAATTGATAAGTTGTCATGTGGAAAAACTAGAACCGATCTTTAACGATACTAGAGCCGATTTTGACATGGTTTTGGGCCACTCAGTAAGGATTGCTGATTGGGGCTACTCATTAGAATACAAAGTGATATTTTAATATTGCTGAAAACCCGATTTTGACCAAATTAAACCAACAGTAGGAATGCTATTGAGAGCCAACTTGGACCGATCCACACCAACAGTACGGATGCCACTGTAGTCATTTAAAAATAGGACAGTGGCTTATTTGTTCCAAGATAGGGTAGCTCGACGAGCATGACGGACGAATAATTTGGATCACAATTAATTATGTACCCACAACCGACCCATCTTAGCCGGCGAACCACGACTTTTCATGCTCACTCGATCACTCGTGCAACGAACAATAGGCATCCGAAACAATAGCCAAACACTTCGCCCGATAACAAAATATTGCGGAACAAAGTAGCGACACAAATAATTTAACCGATTTAACTGATGGTCGACGCAAACCTATTAAAAATAAATTTGCCTACAGGTTTGCACGAAACCGAACATTATTACAGAGTGACCCGGATCTTCATTATCACCAAACAGTATGGAACATTACTGATTAACGCTATATGACCAGCAGTTACATTGCTTCATGCCACCGAACAATAGGTCACGGAAGATACCCCGTTATTTCCATTGCAATTTGCAACAAAGCACGGGCTCACGCTACCGAACAATAAACAACCGATAGAACACATAACGCACAATGCCCGTAAACAAAACCGACACCAAGTTGATACGGCGCATATGGTCGTTTCTACGGAACAAATAATTCTTCGCTAATCGCGGTTCACAAATTTCGTTTTTCTGGCTTTTAAAACGGGTCACTTTCACTTAACACTGTATGAAACTTTTCAGCTTTTCACTTCTTGGAATCACTTTTCACTCTCAAATGTTATCAACAGGTATAACCAAAAAGTATCACATCTCTAAAAGAGAAATTTTACAGAATCCTATCCGGTCCGTTTTTTTTTTCTGTTGGTTAAAAATCCGTATGTGTGAATTTATGAAATTTTGGATAAGGTTTCGGAAGTATTAGCAATTTGAGTGGCGGCGGGGCTGTGATTGCTGTTTGGGTAGTTTAGCTTATACAGCATTTCAGAAAGTTCCGGTCAACTTATTATTGTATTCTGCTGAAATAAACCACCCACACTTGTTTGTGGCCCCAACAGCATCCCTCCTGTTGGTTTGAATCGTTCCTCAAACTCGGTGTTTTAACATACTTTTGAAGTCTGCTGAATAAACCATTCACACTTGTGAGTGGCCCCAACAGCATCCCTACTGTGGTTTAATCGTCTTAAACTCGGTGTTTCAACTTATTATTGTATTCTGCTGAAATACCCACTTGATGGCCCCAACAACATCCTACTGTTGGTTTAAATCGGTCCTCAAACTCGATGTTCTTAACGTATTCTTGTATCCATTGAAATAAACCACCACACTTGAGTGGCCCCAACGCATTATTACTGTTGGTTTAAATCGATGCAAATTTGAATAGCATTATGCAAATCGGGAACATAGTTAAATATCTTATTCGCTGCCGACGTCAGTTGAATTCAGCACACCGTTTACCAAAACGGATCCGGCTGCCAACCCAACCATTTTATTCCACATCCCAGTGATTACTCTTGGAGGTGCAGAGGTGTTCTCAGCTTCGAATAAAGCGAGTATCACGTCAACATATTCCTACCCATTCCCTATTTGACCTGCATTCGGACGAGGCCGGCGCCGGTATTGCCTTAGTTTAAGATCACCAGTTTTTACACATTGAGGATGTATACTAGTCCCAAGCATCATCTGTTGGTTCTTTGTGTAATAACAGCTTATTTGGTAATAACGGAGTAGCAACCTCGGGCGGTCAATCATACTCATGCTCATGCTCTCCAGCATTTCAGAAAGTTCCGGTGTAATCATTTTATAAAAAATACGTTTCGCGTTGTTTACGAGGGGCATATCATTTAAGTGTAGTTTGCTATTCAATAACTTGAAGTTATGAAGAATTATGCTACTGTGTCCGCATATGGTGCCGATATGGCTTGTAGCACATTTTCAGCAAAAATTTAGAAGTATCTTTTCGGACATGGGAGTCTGTCCTGGCAATCAGCGTTTGAGTAAGAAACGCTGTATCGCGTCAACTATACATTAGGTGGCAGTCATTTCAATGAAATAAACCATCCACACTTGTTAGTGGCCCCAACAGCATCCCTACTGTTGGTTTAAATCGGTGCCAAAATGTGAGTAACATGGCTGTTATACATTGTTTAAGATTTCTGGTTCATAATAGATGCGCAAGTCGGCACACATGTAATTTCTTATATGACATTGTTTATTCATTACCATTACCATTCATCTTTATCATCATCTTTACCATTTTTATCGTTACAGAATCTGTGGTAAGCTTTTGCACTTATTACTGAATATATTTTTCATTTTCAGTTTGTAAATGGACAACTACCCAGATCTGAGCTGATCTGATTCGTGCAACGCTGTGTACCATTTGGCTAGTTTCTGATTCCACAGTTCAATTTTTGTCATTACTGTATCATATCTCACAATATCATTGGTGATATTGTTTTATCGATTTTACTCCAGATAATTTAAACATTACTTATTGTTTTTGTATGTCCATTTGTCTTTAACTAACTGTCAATCAATTCTCTGTTTCAGGACTGATTCCTAACTCAGGAACAATAACTATTAGGTCAGCAAAAATAAAACTGGATTGCTGTTATAAAATCAACATCAACCAGCAAATAGTGACATTCGCAAGAGTTAATTAAAATATATAAATGTTAGTTCTGTAAAATTTCTATAGATTTAACAAACTTTTTCAGGATACCTTAAATCCAGATGTTGGTTAATAGCTGCTATCGCTGAAAACGAACGAAAATGTGCATAAGCGTGGACGCACAGAACTCCTCACATTAACAATTTACATTCCTTGTATTTCAGGATCAAGCGACGAATGAAGATCATATATAATAGATGCGAATGCTTGTTGTATTTTTCATTTACATAAATACATACACTATTATATAAATAATTCATGGGAATGGGAGGGACCATCAGGGCACCCGATTGAAGCGTCCTGGATGGAGAGAGTGGAAATGCTAACTCCCCATTACTAACAGTTTGTGAATAGAGGGCGGGCTCTTGTTAGGTAGCTTGCTCTTTTGACCAATTGTTAAATCTTGTTGTTGAAAGGAGATTCTTTATATCCCTGTGTATACGTATAAGTGATTACCTATGGATCCACCCAACTGGCCCTTCATACAATGGCATGATTAGGATAATCAGTGGTTATTAAAGCTTGATCAAGTCTAAAAGCGAGGAGTGGTCACTGCTGTCGGACGTAGTTTCCGCGCTACAATGGGTGGTAGTACATATCGTACATCATACATCATATTCCATATGAAATTGCCTATTGTTTGTAAATTTTTATTATTATCATTGTCATTTTTATCAATACTCGAATTTATATAATTAACTTTAATATTATTTTATTATTTTTACCCCGGAGCGTATGGTAAGGTATGTCCACGTATCTTTCCTCCCCTGTAGATTCACAAAATGTTTTGGGGCTCAATCCTATTCGTTTGATTCCAACTCTTTTATCAGAATCATCTTTTTCAATTATTGTAACGCAGTAGGCCCGGCCACTTTGACGGATGTATCATGTTTTTGATGTGCTGCAAGCATCAATATTGACAAAAAAGATGATTGGGCGTCACCTAACCCAATTATTTCCAGGATGCTTCCTCGTACAGGCTGCGTTCGCTTTAGATTAGATTAGTAATAAAGATACTACTTTATAAATATATTACTAAATGAAAGAGTTTGCCGCTAAGGCTGTGTAGGCCAAAGAACGTATATCCAATAGGTTAACAAGTACGATCCTAACAACGTGCACTCTAGTATCTTTTTAATTACAAGGGCAGTATCCACGTAGTGCAATCGGTCAGTTTCACTAATTACTACTTAGTTAAACGAGCGAAAGGATGCACACCTATCTGAAGATCAGTTAGGTGAAATTTGAATTTAATATTCATACGTCTCCATTGCAAAGCCTTCCGTTTTATTATTCCGCATTATCCACATTTAAACGGCACTCACATGACCCATGAGACCTGAAAAGTGCGTTAATCAAACACCACTCCCGTGTTAATTAACCGGAGCTGCCAAAGGAATTTGCTCGAACGGATAGTCGTTGGCCGATGTTTGGTCGTTGATGGTCGAGCGGCAAGAACACATTTTTCGTTTTATCTCCAGTTTTTGTTATCAAAAGTAGAATTCTTGTTCCTGCCAAGCTCTGCGCAAATAACACACACTCCATGCTGAATTTAGAGTGCGGGAATAAAAAAAGTAAATTGCAATAAATTCCTGCTGCTTGTGGTGGCTCACAGAGAGTGTGCAATTTATGTTGCACAAGCAAAGCATCTTCAGCTAAGAGACGCAAGCATCAGTCCTCTCTGACTGGCAAAAAAAAAATAAGAAAAAAAAACGCAGCTCCTTAAGGATGATGATGTTGTTCTCGTATGTACACGGTCGTCGGCTTCTTCATCGGCATCATCTAAAGCTACCGGAGTCGAGCAGGAGTTACTTGCAAGAAGGGGAAAAAAGCCGAGCAAGAATCTTGGAAAACTTAATAACAAGAACGCATTAATAAAACAAGCAACCTTTTAATTGTGTATACGCAAGCAATTAAGTTTTGAGTTCTGTTTGGACAATCGGCTGGGGTGCGGTCATGTGAGGAAAGACAAGCCCATCGAAAGAGCTTTCGCCACACCGAGTTTACGCGGACGAGTAATCAAAGTCAGTGTATTAAATTATCGAAAAGAAGTTCTGCGCCTCTCATTTTTTCCTGCGTTGGCAACCTTAGAGCGCAGTGATTGTTGGAGGATGATAAGAGAGTGCCATCAAGCAGAATACCTGAAGAACCCTATTTGCCGGCAAAGCTTGACCGTAGGGTGGTCATGATAAAGTATCGTCATATTAGTTTCCAGCGCTCAACCACTCGTACCGACGACGACGACCAAGACAAGTCCAAGTGCCAGAGCATAGACAATAAATTATTCAATACATTACTCATGCGAAAACGTGGAACTGCGTTTCGGTGGCTCAACCGACAGAAGGACATAAGATGATGCGTTGGATGTGTTTACACACGGGAGCCCATACGTGTCTGGTTGCGCTCAAGGTTACGGGCGCGCGCAGAGTTGTTAATCTCGGAGATGCCATCCGGAGTCCAATTACACAATCATCCCGAGTGCACTCAACTCAACCACTTAGCAAAAACCGTCCACGCAAAACGCACGCTACACATTTGACTTGGTAATCATAAGCAGCAGCAACATTTCAGAAGAAACATACACGATGCTTGAATCAATAAATTTTAGAACAAGCGCTCTCCTTGCATCCGACAGACAGATACACTTGGCCAATTCTAAAACGGGATAAAGATTCCCATTGCAACTTTGTTCAGGCTGTTTCTGTTGAAATGAAAAATGAAACTCTGATAAAAAAAAATCGAATAAGACTAAGAAAGGCAGCATATCTCGGAGTGTACTTTCCACACGCAGACACGACTCCAGCGTGAATCTTTCGCTGAGGTCTTCTTCCTGCCGTTACACGCAGGTTCACACCTTTCGGTCGAGAATGTATTAATCCGCATACATAGTTGCAAAATATAATATTTGCCAGGATTACACATAAATTATTGATGTGATCCCCATCTCTCAATCCTCTTTCCGACCCGATCTCGCCTAATGTATAGGCAGCAGTGGCAGATAGCGCGGGGGAAGATAGCGGTCTTGACACCTTGGCACTTTTTATTGGCACTTTGCGGTACCTCTCTTGCACACACACACATGCTGCTTATAACGAGAAATCACGCGCCCTCGAGATGGGAACAAATTTATCAAAACCTTTAGCCTAGGCTTCGCTTCGGAAATCGAAATGAAAATAATATAGCGGGAAAACGCCGAGATGAGTTCTCAAGTGTTTGAACCTATTGGCAACAGGAAAGTACAGGAGAGTTTCGTTCGATGTGGCACCGGGCAGCAGGTAGACAGCAGCTAAGTAGCTTGACAGCTACTTCTGATAATTTGCCGTTCTGCGCGGTGCGCGGTATCCTACAATCAAAGTCGGAAAGCCAATTCCTTTATGACACCTTGGAGAAGATGATTGGAGTGCTACTTAAGAAAGAAATTAGTTGAACGGTGCGATAGCCATTGAAAGATGATTTAACGGGGAACTTGAAGGATTGGATATAACGTCACTGCATAACACACACTATTCCTTGAGGCGTCCTCATTGATTGAATTCCATCTTGAGGTTAAACATACATACGTTTTCAACTCCACATGAACTTATTGTTTCTCAACATTTCCAGCTTTTTGCTTTCACAATGACATATTGGCATTAAAATGACTTCCTCGCAATAACAACCATACCGTTGGCCCAGGATTGTTTAATTTGTTGAACTGTTTTGAGAGGATCACAGCAAGCCACGCTTTGGAACCGAAATGTTTTGATTTTTCTGCGTAGTTGTCATCATTGTACAACATTTTCAAATTTGTTGTTTTTGTTTTAACTCATTTCATTTATTATCGATAAGAAAAGCCAATCAGGGGAGCGACCCCGGCGTAGTGGTTAACATCCATACCTCTCACGCCAAAGTCACGAGTTCGAATCTCACCCCCGGACAAGTTACGAAAATACCCAAAAAGGTCTTTTAATGACTACGACGGGAGATGAACCAGCCCATTGCTGAAAATCTCGATAAAAAAAAAGCTTGTATATTTGGTTTGGTTAGAAGATAGAGTTGATTGATTCTTGGTTAAAATACTCAGCAATCCCTTTTCTACGGTACATATCTCAAATGTGATTTGTATTGTTGTGAAACCTGATTTTCGTTGGAACTAAATGGCAATAAACCCAATACAAACGATTTGACAGTAATTTTCAGGATGACAATAGCAGTGACGATGTATAAGGAGTGTATCGAAAATAAGCTATCCACAAATTTTCTTTCAAATTATGTTGAAAACCGATATTTTATTCATACAAAAAATTGATCCTTTATTGTACGAGGTTAAACTTGAACATAAAGAAGACCGGATGAAATTTAAGTTATTCCTTCACGAATTTTCGAACTTTGGATCGAATGCTCTTCATCAAGTTTCGGACAAGTGTTGCATCGCATTTTTTGGACGCTTGAGCCCAAATTTTTTTGAACTCCTGCATGTTCCCAGCTGCCTTACCAGTCTTCTTGAAGACCCTCTTCACGATTGCCCAGTAACGTTCGATGGGTCGAAGCTAAGGGCAATATGGTGGATTGATATTTTTCTCAACGAAATCTATACCCTTTTCCGCAAGCAAATTGAGAGTGGTTTTGGCATAGTGAGCCGACGCTAAATCCGGCCAAAACAGTGGAGGTGTACTATGCTTCTTATATAAAGGCAACAATCTCTTCTGGAGACACTCAGATCGATAGATTTCCGCATTTATAGTTCCGGTAGTGTAAAAAATGGTTGACTTCAAACCACAGGAACTTATTGCTTGCCATACCAGTACCTTTCGACCGAATTTCTCCACTTGAATCGACCTGTCCGCATCGCTCACATCCTCTCCAACGACGGCAGTAATGTATTGTGGACCTGGAAGGGTTTTTGAGTCCTCCTTTACATAGGTCTCATCGTCCTTCAAAACGCATGCATCCGGACGCTGCAAAAGACGCGAATACAATTTCCGGGCCCTTGTTGATGCTCGCTTCTTCTGTTCTGCACTTTGTTTCGAGATTTTCTGCTTCTTGTAGGTCTTCAGGTGGTTTCGCCTCTTGATACGCTGGATCATTCCGACACTCGTTCCTGCTTTTTTGGCCAAATCACGTATTGACATTGATTTGTTCTTCATGATTAGAGATACCACTTTCTGCTCCAGTTTCGGGTTGGAAGAACCGGGTTTTCTGCCTCTTCCTGGTAGCTCATCCAAAGAATAGTGTTCCCCAAACTTATTAATGATGGCTTTAACACTCGCATGATGAATTCCAAACCGCTTCGCAAAGTTTCGCATAGTAATACCCTTCTCACTTAGCCATGTGTCCAGAACCTTCATTTTCACTTCCTTTTCAATACGCGACATTTTGAAAACGCAGAATTTGAACCGCACAAACAAGTAAACAAAAGAAAGCTGACATTCAAACGCACAGCATGCAGTGTTTAGAGCTTAAAAACCCATCACAAATACATGCGTACAACGCAAATGTATGTGCTTATATTCGATACACTCCTTTGTATTCGTTTATTCGTCTGACCTGGTTTAGCAGACGAAAAAGAGCAAAGCAAAACAGAACGTTTTAAAATGACGGTGATTTGGACACTTAGCTGAAGAACTCTTAGCTGGAACTTACAATGTTGATCACTGACCATGTGTTATGAAAAATGACTGATATTCTAAAACCATAGCTCTGAAAATATCTGGTATAGCCTTGCGATCCATAGGAACTGTATTTTTTTTTTCAATTATTGCATTTAGCAAATTTTTAATTCCTCCATCTTTTATATTTGTTTTCTTTATCAGTCGGGACAGTCGGGACTTTGTAGTTTATTCCATATACCAAGTGTCAATTCGAATACGAACTTTGGTTATTATTAATTTTAAATGCATCTGTATATAACCATATTGGACTTACCGTCTCCTTCATGTATTTTCGTTTAATTTTTTTCCAAATTATATCATTAACAAACGGATGGATGGATAATTTAATTGCCGTTTATTTTTTAATCTTTTTTCACTCCCAACGCTTCACAGTGGGCCTGGCCGTTTTAATATGAATGTCACAAATTACAAACAGTTACAAATATGTCACAAATATTAATGATGCTAAAAAAATACTGGGGCCATATTTTGGATCTCCAAACGAAGAACTTTTTCACACAAGCGCTTGTTCAAAAAGTCGTTTGTTTTGAGGTCCAAAATACAGCCCCTAGGTTTAGTATTTTCCAGGATGATTTTAATTGCTGGCTGTGTAAGCGTTAGAATAGTAAACGGGTCCTCCCTTAGCTCAGCCAGAAAAGGCACAGCTACAAAACAACATCATACTGGAGGTAACTGGGTTCGATTCCCGGTCTGGTCTAGGAATGCTTCGTTCAGGAAAATTTCTGGACTCCCTGGTCATAGGGTATGATTGTACTTGCCACACAATCAAAAATGCAAAAATGGTAGCTGCTATCGAAAGCTCTCAATTAATAAGAATAGAATAAAATAGAATAGAATAGAATAGAATAGAATAGAATAGATTAGAATAGAATAGAATAGAATAGAATAGAATAGAATAGAATAGAATAGAACAGAATAGAATAGAATAGAATAGAATAGAATATAATAGAATATAATAGAATAGAATAGGATAGAATAGAATAGAATAGAATAGAATAGAAGCCCGGAGAATCAAGACATTTTTCATTACACAGAATTTCTAGACCAGACCGAAAATGGAACCTAGCCACCTCCAGCATGATGTTGCTTTGATTATGCGTCTACACCAACACCACCCCAGGTATGTTTGAACTAATTAATATGAGAAATACAAATGAAACACACATTTCAAACAAACATGAGAACTATCCTTACCGATATGATAATCAGTATGCCTGAGTTTTCGAGCCGGGAAAGGATCTTATGATAGCTTGAGAAGGGAGGCTCCCAAACAAATGAAACATAAATGTCTGCATAATTGAACTAATCATTCAAGTGGAACCAAATGTTGCATCTGGGGCTATTAGTTTTTTATTGTGGTTCACCCCTCCCTCTCTGAAACACACTGTTTCACTGAATACACTTTGTGATAACAAACCAGTTGGTCATCACCCTTTGTTCTTGACAAGATTAATAAAACCATAGTCTTGTAGTGAACTAAACATAAACTCATCAATATACGTAAAGTATTGCTCTTCTTATTAAAATTTCTGCTAAAAAGCTAACGTGCTAATGTTAACCCTTAATTACAGACCTACAAATGTATTGTGCTACTACTCAAAAAACATAGGCTTGGCCTCCGAACGTTTTAGTTTTTTAAAGAAATAGATATAATAAAACTGACTTGAGTTTTTTTTAAGTTTCAGTTCCATGTTTTGTCTCAAGATATGTGACTAGAATGAATTGTAACTGCATAGCAATGAAGTTCTTGAGCGTTGATATCTCTTGCATGAAGACATGCTCAATCGCATCATTGTAGACATACGCATTTTTGGAATACATTGTCCCCCGTTGATGATAGGATCACAGCAAGCCCTGTTTTGAAACTGACGTTGTTTGTTTTTGCTGCGCCGTTTTCGCGAAAAAAAATCAAACAATAATTTGTAATTTAATGAAACTAACAGTGAATCTTCACGTGTTTTGTGATTACAATCTCTGATTCTCTGTCGAAACGTGTGAGTGTCGGTAGTACATATTTCCCCTTGTTTTTGTTTTTTTCCCCTCACCTGGAAGAAGAATTACATCAGCTTAATTTTGTTTATTAGTGTTAGTATTGTGACCGTCAGAAATACATTATTAAGTTTGAGAGTTTTTGAAGTTTGATTTAGACTATAAAGTCGCATCATATCGGAGATTTGGATTATTAGCAGAGAGGGAGTGAAAAAAAGAAAACTAGTGCAATGTAGATAACGGCCTTTTGCTGGTCAGAAGTAGCAAACGCAGGCAACGCGCATGTGCGGGTGAAAGGCTGCTGGCATGTAATTTTAGATGCATCCACCACGTGGTGTACAGAGCTTTGTAATGCAGATTGCATATCTAGTGGGCGTTTAGTAACGTTACTTTTTGTACTTATTCTATCGCTAGTGCATGAAATTAATTACGAATCAACGTCGATTTTTTTTTATTTTTACGAATGAACAACATAGTGTCGTAGAAGGAGATGTTCGCTCATCACCATGAGGCACCAAGAGTGAACAACAATGTTTTTGGCTAGAATGAAAGATATGAAGAGAAAGTTTTGATAGTTCATTAGTGCGCGGCAGGATTGGATATGTGAATAGATGTTTTTAGGAAAATTGGAGCGAAAAGGGCATGTATACAGTGGTGATTGACCAACGACATTTTTGCCTAACATCCCACTGGTGGGGTAGGTTGAAGCACGGACTAAGTCCGCCACTTCAACAGGCAAAAATATCCGGTTGGAAGACGCTCATGTACCACTGTGGCTTGTATAGTTATTCTAGCGATCTATTGTGTGCACTCTGTTTACTGATGCGCACATGGGAGAGGAACTCTCTCCTTTTTTGGGTTTGTTTTGATTCGCACCGACTGACGATCACTAAAGTTTTTCTCGTCGTCTCCAACGTAGAGACCTCGGAGAGAAACACCGTGAAGCGATGCGATACTGGTCCCCACCAGTATAATTAATGGTTACCACCATTTATGGTTTTACATACCTCGCACGGAGAATATATAACATAACAATTAATGAACATAGTGTCATTGAGGAGGCGACCATGGGTGAGATCTATCTGATTATAACTATATAACAGGGATCTCATCTTCAAATAATACTAAATACGTGCCTGGTATGGAAATTTTACATTTCCAAATCTGGAAGTGTGTGGCAATTTCAATTTTATGTTAGGTTCAATTAACGTATTCAAGCAGATGGGCTTTTATTATTTAAAAATATGTAGTGTTTTTGATACAAATTAATATTAAATACCAAGATAAATAAATACCAAGAAAACCAAAATTTTTATTGGTTTCCTTGGTACGAAATAAATCGCCAATGCTTCTTTCCAGGTGTGCCTTGTTCTTTGCGTAGTTTGACTTTTATCACATTGTTAATTGACGACTGATAGAAATTTTCTTTAAATTCGATCGAAAATTTTGATCCTTAGGTATCAGTTTCACAAAATACTGGATTTGAACATTGTAAAAAAAACAGCAGGAATAAAAAACGATGTACAGTAGCAAAATGTAAAGACAGCAGGGAGAAAGCGTCAACTCACACGATAGTCATGCCTTTTGCATTCACACTTTTCCAGTATGTTCTAGAAGGTACGGTTTGCTGTGAACTTCTCATTCTGCTTCTGAGGAAAGATTTTTTCCTGCCAACTTCTTATTCTAGGGTTAAGGTTAAGATTATTTATTTACATTTTTATTTATTTGCACATTATTTAAAAGTTCACTGTGAAGCATTTTAAAATTGAGAATGTTCCCCTTTCAACCATTTATCGTATCCTGGCATCCTCAGGAATAACTCGTAGGAGTGGTAGTGGGAGACCGGCTAAAATAATGGACAAGAAATGGGCAAAACAGATCAAGAATTCGCCATCTTACACTCCCAAGTCGCTGAAGAAGATAGGAATAGTTTTCCACAAGAAATCAAGACCACCAGAATACACAGAGCAACAGATATCAACATTTAAATCCCGAAGCCACTGAATGACCCGAAATTACGCCGGCAAATGTTTCGTTTCTGTTGATGAAAGCTACTTCCCCTTCTCAAAAACACACATTCCAAGAAACGATCGATATTATTCTGATAACATTTCTACTGCTACTCCAAACGTGAAATATAAGTTTAAGAAGAAGTTTGAGTAGAAGGTAATGCTCTATATTGTCTTATCTGAAAGAAAAATTACCAAATCATGGTTCAAGTCCAGTGGTTTGGCTCTTAATCAAGAAGTGTACCAAAATCAATGTTTGAAGAAGATATTGATTCCATTGCTTAAAACATATCATGTAGATGGAAATTAAGTATTTTGGCCGGATAAAGAGCCGTCGCATTACACGAGAAAAACACAAGCCTTTTTCGAAAGCCAAAACATCTACAAGTACCAAAAAACCGCAATCCAACAAATTTGCTGAAGTTTTGCCTGATTGAAGATATCTTTGGATATTCGAGTTCACTGGTGTACAAAAACAACTGGAGAACCAAAGACTGTAAACAACTGATTAATAGAATCAAAAGATGTATTCCCTAAATCGATAAAGAAGCTGACCAATGATCCCTTTCAAAAAGCTGATGACGAACCGTATTCAATTTTCATTAATTATTTATTTCAAGTAAGAAGACGTGCTTCAAAATAAATCCACCAGTTTTACTTTTACTTAACTTTTATCATTTTTTAGTTATACCCCGTAAGATAAAAGAAAATGAAAAAATAAGCAAATTATCAGGGAGATTGTAAATAACATATAAAAAATCTTAAAACAAAAGGTTGTGAATCTCTATTCCTTACCTTAAAAGAGATGCTCAACTAAGTAAGATAGTATCAAAGCACAATACACGATAACTTATGTTTTATACAATTTGAAAATTACTTGGTTCCGAATACCGATTTTGTGATACATTGTTTCATTGTATCAGATACAGTCGGAAGATGACTCGTCAAAACACAGATTCCACAAACAAGGTTGTATGTCTTGATGCATGGTCACTATCGGAGTTATTGTTTGTTTTGTTTGCAATGAATCCGGTTTTGACTGATAAAGGGGCGCGCCTTTGAAGAGTGCTGTCGCTCACAAAGGGTTTAAACAGCGGAAACTTTCAATTAAATCTGATTCATTGCCAACAAAACAAAAAATGACAACTGTAACAACACCGAATACTTCATCATTTCTCAATAGTGATAAAGTAACTCGACATGCACTAAACAAAGGCTACGGGATATACTACAATAGATCAAATTACTGGTCGCAGTGGTTTATGTCCCGAACAGAGAAAAAAAAAATGTCTTGATAACCATTTGACCAAACCGCACACAAAATGAAAGGCGTTATAGTCACAAATTTTTTTGATCTTGGGTATCAATAAATGCTCTTATATATTCCTTTATCTTTTGAACTTTCGAAATATTGCTGACCCTATTTCATTCACATCAAAACCGAATTTTATTAATTTATTCGTACACTCACTCCTCTTCAAAAGGTGTTACTTAAGTCAAAACAACGGAAAATTAAAAAAAAAATCATTTGGAAAGGAGACCAAAATCGCAATGCCGGAACTTCCTGTAATATTTATAAACTATGTAAAAGACTTAAGTTATCGTAAGAGGTATTGTAAAGCCCTAAGTGCATTCGATCATAACAGTGAAATGCATTAATCATTAACCATCAAACATAATACATATTTATAATCATTAGTAAAGCATCTACCGTTAACTGCTATCACTCATTTCCCAAACGCTTTCAGCTCAACATTCTTCCGACGAATCTCAACGTGAATCTCGTAATCAATTTGGTTAAATTTACACCCCCACGACGAAGACAACGACGACAAAACACTGCAATTCCCTCCCCTAGCGATTCATTGTGCTGCAATTTACCTATCATCAGCACAATTTGTTCTACATTATGCAGCACTCTATCTTTGCGCTCGCGCGCTCCGTGATGAATATTTCATTCACCTTCGCTGGGGCTCTGTGATTTCAATCCCAGACTATGCAGTTCTCAGCTCTGCAAAGACACCTTAACGCTGCCTTATCTTTTTCGTACCCTCCCAGCAGAAGCACGCGGCAGCAGCAGCAGCAGTGATGCTCCTTCAAGCATGACTTGATACATTCACCCGTCGTCGTCGTCGTCTTCGTCATCATCGCCGTCTTCCTTTGGGAGCAGATATGGGTAAAGTGCTAGATCAAAATGAAATAATCTCTGACACAGTGACATCCTCCGACGCATATCATTCCGTTTGTCGTCGTCTTCGTTGCGATGACTTCAAGTGTTGATTGCACACGTAGCCGGTGCCATTCGGGAAGTAAAAGGTCGATTTTCAAACCGAGTTCAACGGCATTCGATTTGTGTTTTCAGAAAGCGATTTTTAATGGCATGGCAGGTCAGGGTGGATTGGATCAGTCGGTTGAGTATGATATGCGAAAAAAAAAAACTTTATCATTCTAATTCAATTGGTACGACGAAAGCTCTCTCGCAAAATGGAAGGAAACACGCCTAAATTAAATAATTGCAAGAACTGATATGACGAAGTCATTAAATATTCACCTTGTTTTAATGTAAGATCAGAAAAAGAAACACAATTGAACCCGGAATGATGGGCGCGTCCCGACGGCTGAGTTTTGCAAAAGTCCGCCTTGGCTTAATTTGGCTGTTTTTTTTTCTTCCTCTAACCGCCATGGTAGTCCCCATCATCGTCATCGATGAAATGGGAGGAGCTGAAATTAAATGTAACAAGGTTTTTTTTTCGGAACACACACTCATTTCTCTTTCTGGTTCGGTGCACGCATACAAACACGTGTCTGCTTCCGTGATGTAGTTAGGCTTTGTGCACGAATTACGTAACGCATGAAAAGGAGGGGGGTTAGCAGACCGTTACTTATTGTGTCATATGGAGGAGGGTTGGTTTTATAAATCGTTACGTAACAGACTCTAATTTTTATTTTGGGATAGATACATTATTTCCGCCCATACCAGCAGCACTACCATCATGCATGAGTACGGTATAAAAGAGAAACATCGATTGGCTGGTCTTCACGAAATTCATTTCGTGCATTTTACAAAAAGGTGTAATTAAAGCATTTCACCAGCTAAAAAGCAATATGAATGTTTCATACAATATACGAGACATTTGTTCTGTGAACAAAATCCATGTTTTCGAAACGCGTGAAAGCTATTAAACGAAAATAAATTTTCAGTGTAGTAAGATCTTATCAGCAAAACTCAGTTGTGCAGCAAACAGCTTAAATGGCGCAGCTCCGTCAGACCAAACGTCTTGTTCTAAAGCAAGCCGAACAGACTGGATGACCTTGTCAGCTTCCGATGCTTGTTCGATATTTGTTATTTTCAGGGCTACCGGTAATGCGTTTGAAACTACACAGGGTACGTAGTGCTCTACGCATTCGTCGAATGACTTTCCAGTTATGGTATCCGTAATGGCTAATCGTGATAACAGGTCGGCAATATTTGATTTCCCCGGACAGTATACAACTGTTGCTTTATACGACTGTAGTCGAATCACCCACCTCTCGATTCTAGCACACGGTTTGGACCTTGGACCGAAAATTGTCTCTAACGGCTTATGATCAGTTATCAGCTCAAATGACCGACCATACAAATAAAAGTGAAAGCGCTCAACCGCCCACACGAGGGTAAGTGCCTCCTTCTCGATTTGTGCGTAGCGTCTTTCTACATCAGACAAGCTCTTGCTAGCGTAAGCAATAATCCTGGGGCCTTGTTCATTAATCTGAATTAGAACGGCCCCCAACCCAACCGGGCTTGCGTCCGCCATCAACTGCGTGCGATCAGAATCATCATAGTAGCCCAGAGTAGTAGAACAAGTCATGTGCCCTTTCAATTTTCGAAAAGGTTCTTGTTGCTCGAGTCCACAGACAAAGTTATGATTTTGAACTGTTAACTGTCGTAGCGGATATGTCAAAGTCGCCAGATTGGGAATAAATTTGCCAAGACAATTAAGCAGGCCCAGGAAAGTTCTAACCTCTTCTCCAGATTTTGGTTCTCGGAAGTGACGAATGGATTCTAACTTGTCTACACTGAAAATTTATCTTCGTAAAGTAGCTTTCACGCGTTTTGTAAACATGGATTTTGTACATAGAACAAATGTCTCGTATATTGTATGAAACATTCATAATGCTTTTAATCTGGTGAAATGCTATCATGACACCTTCTTGTAAAATACACGAAATGAACTTCGTGATGACGCTGTTTCTCTTTTATACCGTACTCATGCATGATGGTGTTGCTGCTGGTATGGGCGGGGATTATGTATCTATCCCAAAATAAAAATTAGAGCGCTATCGAGAGCTATAACTTCATGCTCATTAATCAGGCTTGTTCTCACGAGTCAGCATGGCCTAGTGAAATCAACCACGGATTCAAAATCAGCACTTTAAAAAAAATTCAGATTCGAATCCCATGTCAGTAACATTAAAAAGACGCTGGACACTCCACGTGGGTGCTTTTTTTTTTTTCAATTACATTTTGAGTCGATAAAGTAGATCTGTCAGTCCTTCATGCAACCAGCAGAGGGACGTTTCTTTTTAATTTGTGACCAAATATTCGTAGCTTTTTGTATTGTTTACGTACAATGTACAATTGATCTTTCTGTGTCATCAAAAGCTTCGTAATTTTGACAGTTGCGCGTGTGCCATTAATTACGAATGTACCTTGGAAGGCATTTTTCACGTCCAATCGGGAGAAAACTTTTGCTTTCGCCAAATGTGGCAAAAAATCCTCAAAAGTTGGCAAAGTGTGATTTTCCCTCTCCACAGCTTCATTTGCCCGTCGCATATCGACACAAATACGTCCATCGCCATCACCTCCCTTTGGCACCACGACAATCGGGGATATCCACTTAGCCGGCTCATTCACTGGTTCTATGACACCCTGCTCAAGCAATTCATCTAGCTACTTATTGACCATCTTCTCCAGAGCTGTGTTTGATTGTTCCCAGCCTCTTACATTCATCATCGATCTTCACTTCATTCACAGATATTCCAATCTTCAAAACACCCATGGCCATAGCTGTGTCACGGCCAACCAAGTTTTTCCCATTTCCTTTTACGACGTAAAACTCAGCTGATTCGGTCGCATTATCCAACTTGAGCATAGCAGTAAACACACCAATCAAGTGCAACGATTGATTTCCGTAAGATTCGACCTCTCGATGTTGGTTCGATACAAATACTTTCTTGTTCTTCAACTGCTCCCAATTTGACTGACTCATCAAGTTGTATTTGGAACCGGAATCGATTACAGCAGATACAGTCACGCCACCGATTTCGCACTGCAATTCTCCGTTACCGTACGATGTTGTTACATTGAGAAGGTATTCCACTTGCTCATCAGTTATCTGTTTTACCGTATTCGTTTCGTCATCCTTACGATCAGCATTGGTAGTGTCGGTGTTTCCTTACTGTCCAAATCTCGGGTTACCATACAGTCTCTTCGGCTCAATTCTCGCTTGCTTGCTGCGGCATTTCTTTGCAAAATTGTATCTTCCACTGCACTTATTACACAGCTTTCCTTTCGTTGGGCATCTGTCATCTTTGGCGATATGCCCCAAGTATCCGCAATGATGACATTCTAGCTGCTTCTGATCGTTGAATCTCTTCCTTTTCCCGTAAGATGTTACTTCGATCTTGTTTACATCGTTAGCGTGTACTTTCAAGTCACCTACACTGACAAAAGACTTTTCTTGCTGGGCGACGGTCTCGAAAATCTTTGCGACGCTCAACACCTCCTCGAGACTGGCATCCCCTCGTTTTAACAAATCTCGACGTAGCGTGGCTGACTGGCAGTTTTGTATAATTTGATCCTTTATATTTTCTTCCACTTTGTAACAAAAACGATCTGCCTGAGCTCGTAATCTTATAGTGAAAGCGTCGATATTTTAACCAGCTTGCTGCTTCATTTGTCGTAGCAGATGCCGTTCGTAAGTGGAATTTTCTTTTGGCAAGAAAAATTCGTTTAGTTTTGCTCTGGCTTCTTCGTAACTGGTCAAGTTCGGCTTGTAGCGTTCAATGTTTACCAACGGCCCACGCATGTCAGTTCCTGATACTTCGGGTAATGTATCGAAAAGCTGCTGAACACTCGGTCTTGCGTAGTGCAGCAGCAAAACCTTCTTCCAGTACTCGTCTTCGATTCGGCTTGCTCTGGCCATCGTTTCAAGTGACCGTAACCACTTACGCCATTCGATGCCGACATCATTGTTGTGCGAATCGAACTCTATAAAAAAAAAAATGAAGTAGTTCAACATTAGCAACTCAGCTCAGGTATCAAAATAATCACAAATTAATTTCGTTGTGCACGTACTTTCAAAAAAACTTCTGCAGCACCGATTCTTTCCATTTTCGTTAACGTCCGTTTTCATTTTCGTGAACGCTTTTGTTTCTGTGTAGACAACATCTCAGCAAGCTTAGCTGTCAAAATAATGTCAACATTGTAAGTTGTGCCTGTTGTTTCTCGTTTGCGTTTTGTCTGTTGTTGCTCGCTTTAGTTGTGCACGTCATACAAAGCAGAAAGATCGCTTTCTGTGGTATTTCACATCAAAACAAACAACCAAAACAAATTGTTAGACTTCTATTTGACAGCTGACAGCGGGCCCAAATCAATTTGGGCCCAGGACATCCTGTCTACTGTCATTCACTGCTATTGATATAGGCTTGTCAATGGCCTGGCTTGACCTTAATGTTTAGACCCACCTTGAATGTGACGTCGTATGGGCTGATACACACATACTTCTACATGTTTGTTGAAATACTGTACCTTTTTCACAACTGATTTCTGCTGTTCATTTAGCGATTTTTTTTACCTGGACACCAACAATTACCGCATTAAAGCGACCGTTTTTCCAATGAATTTCCTGCTCTTTCCCAAATCAGACCTCTATACTTCTGCATTTAAGCAAATCATGTTTTATAAATCCTTTTCTTTCTGCTTTTACACAGCATAGAATTGGACATTTTGATGCCGCATTTAAGGGATTGCTCCATTTTTAAACCATTTTCTCAGTTACTGATAGCGCCAACCACTAGAAAACCATCTTTTTCCTTTGAAACACTTACCAAATGGAGCCGCCATCTTCATCTTCGTCGCCAAATGTAGTATTTTGCGGTATCTTCGGATCGACTTCAGGGCAAGTAAAACACGCGTTGTCACGTCACTAGCCAGAATAAGAATGAAGTATTCATCTCCGGATTTTTTGTAACCCACACAGCTACTAGATGCCTAGGACAGGGTGACCTACGATACTACCAAGGTGTATCGACAGGAGGTAATTTATTTAATAGGGTTACGATACTAAAATGCCTACAACAAATCTAGACAAAATAGTCAAAAGGTTGAAAGTAACATCTGTAAACAATGAATTCTAGCATATTTTTCTGGTATCTTCTTGATTAGCTTAGCATTGACGTTTGCACACCTCGTGGATGGAGCTACGATGAGGAATAATTCGTTGAAGACATTGCATGCCACCATGAAACGAAATCAGTTTCTGATACGTTTCTTCACGCAATAATCTCCACGAAGACACTCCTCGATCGCTCACCTGGCCACGTCCATGCAACCGTTGGTGATAGGGAGGATTTGGTATTTACCTTAAGAAGACACGGGGAGCCCACGTAGCCTTCAGTAGATATCAAAGGAAAAAGGAAATGAATAGTTGGAGAGAAAAGTTGAAAAGATTGCCCTGTTTGGTGTACAGAACAAAAATGTATTCAAAAATGGTCGTTGGGAGCATCTTGTCTAAGAAGGTTAAGTGATGCTCCATTTCTTCTCTTCAAACGGTTGGGACTTTAGCATTAACTATAGTCCTAGATCATTTGGATTATGGTTATAGCGCCATTGCTCGCTCTCTAAAAAGAGAAGAATGTCTAAAGATATAATAACGGGTACTGAAAGAATACTTGTCAGATTTCTTGGATTGCTGCGCACACTCACACATACACATATTCATGGTTTGCAAAGAGCTTCAAGTGTTTGGAACCGGTTAGACATAATGAGTAAAAATAGAACGAGCTTACCAATTCAGTCGTCAGTTCAATGCCGTTTTGTTTCGCAGTCCTAATCGTAGATGGTCTGCTAGACGAGCGTCAACGGAATCTTATCAGTTCGGCTACAAAAGCACTTAATCTCAACGTTCAAATATTACTATAAAAACGCACAGCAAATCCGCATCTTCGTGCTGGGCTGTTTCAAGAAAAAAGTACCACCAATATCTAGCTGTTGGCTATCTTCACAAACAATTTCTTTATGAACTTAGCTTCCATCAAATCAAACACACTATAAAATACAAGAAGTATGTTTCACGGGTTTCTTCCCTTTTTTACAATTTCGGTTTGCGGTCGGCTCTGCGAAAGAAGCACTTCCTATTCGAGAACTTGTACCAGCTGTACGTATATGTGCCTACAGTCCTAATCATTCCAAGACACTTTTCACTGCGCCCGGCGGTGAATTTTTGACCACAACACTGGTCACCAAAATATCTTCATAAAACCTGTTTAAACGGGTCGTCCTCTTAGTGAAAAAAATATACTTTGCACACACTTTTCGGAGCATTTTTCACAATATTAAAATGTTTTAAAATCATAATTTTACGCTGCAGAAAATTTTCACACGTCAGATTTTCAGTGCGGCCTACTCTTCTCGTTTTCGAATCTTCTCTTTTCTGGGATCTGCTTGCTCCTACAACCAAAATAGCACCAGAAATAGATACAGGGAGTTATTGCCTTTCCGTTGGTAGTGGATATAGGTGTTAACAACCAAGCATTTCCAGGAAATTTACGTTTTAAGTCATTGTTTACAATTGTTACTGTCGACCTTTTGACGACTTTGTTTAGAAATGCACTTGTTACTGTACTGTTGTTCTATGTTTCTGCCGTCATGAATTAGTCGTACACAGCGCGCCCTTATTTATAGACTGCACGGATCAAAAGGAAAACGCTGATTAGTATGTATGTATGTAAGAAGCCACCATCCTAGCGTGGGCCTTGCCCTGCATGCGGTTCCACTTAACAGGAAGATCATGCTTTGTTACCGTTCTGAATTCAACATATTGCTGTATGAAGGGCCAAAAAGGGATGGTCAGACCCGTAAACAGAGACACTTACGCAAAACCTGCGGAAATAAAAAAATCTCCTTCCAGCAATATGATCCGATAAAACGAATAACAAAATACGCAATTCAGTTAAGCTTTCCACTAGATGGTTTGTTCGAAAAAGGCACGTCAAATTCATTACAACTGTTGTAATGTAATGTACCAATCATTAATGATAGACTCATCCCCTCCTAGACTCCGGTTGACCGTCCACTCCATTGTCCAATTGCAACTTCAATGATGCCCTGATGCACCCTCCCATCCCAGTATTTGAATATTTTAAATCAATGAAATATAATATGTTCATGCAATATGTATCATTTATATAGAATATATAAGGAAATAAGTATGAACCGAGAGCGTGTAATTTGATGCGGTAAAAGGGATAGATTGAACTGTATAATATCGTCGATACTGTACTCCTTGAATATCGACCTTTCTTAAATGATGATTTGAGATTGCACGCTGTAAATCTTTTTTGCAAGTTCTATGTTATTATGTGCAAGTTGTTCTCAAAACCTATCAGACCAAAAAAATTATCAGACGTATTCTTTTTTAGTGATTAATATTAAAATAGTGGTCAGTAGCTGTCAAGATTGTAAGGATTAGTGACTTCATCTGTTAAGCCTGTAAACAGATGTAATAAAACAACAACAAAACAACATAGACCTAATGAGTACGAATGTGTTCTGGCGATTAACATGCTTATAATTAATAAAATGAATTTACCTGCAACAATGTACTATCCTCTTATGACATAATATAACAAAAATATCTTTAACTGGAAATTAGAAGAAAAATTAGTATTCTCCATTTAATTCCAACTACCTTTGCTAATCTTCGACAGATACGCGTATTACGTCAACAATGTACAGACTTCTTCAGTGTCTCGTACTAATAACTCGACTTAGTACGAGACACTGACGAAGTCTGCACATTGTAGACGAAAAACGCGTATCTGTCGAAGATGAGCAAAAGTAGTTGGAATTAAATGGAGAATACTAATTTGTCTTCTCAATTCTAGGTACAGGTATTCCACTTAACAGCTCAAACCCTCTAGGATTCAAAAATATCTTAGCAAAATAATATCATTAACAAAAACAAAGAAATGTGCACATAAAGTCAACGCTAAGACTCAGTCAAAGCCCCATGTATTGAAGGCACTTTATACGTCTTAATAGGAGAAGAATGGAGAAGGGATTAAAGAATAAATCAAAATAATACCAAAATTATCTACCAAGTACAATTAGAGTAAAAATAATAACAAGAATAATGATAACAGGCGTAATAATTAAGCAATACGCTGCATAATTTAGGTTAGCTCAGATTTGGTAAAAAGTCAATTTCAAAAGGAAAGCGCTGATTAGTGTATAAAAGGAAAGCGCTGATTAGTATATAAAAAATATAATTCATAATAATTAGATTATAATAATTACAATAGGTTTATTTTATGAATTGCATAACATCTTTTAACTAGATCTAAGCGATATGAATAAAACTTTGAACCTTTTTTTTTTTTTTTTTAAATTACACAAACAACAACAATAACAGTTTTGTGATGATTGTATCACCATTGAGAAATAAGGGGGGGGGGTCCATAAGCGTTTCGTTATAAGAAGGGGGAGTCTGGTTACGTGTTACTTATTGTTACATAGGGGGGAGAGGGGTCCAAAATCCCATTTATTTTATACGTATGTCTTGTGCGCCAAAGCCTTCAGCTGCTGTATTTTCTTATCCGTAGGGTGAATAGTTAGCAAAAAATAAATCCAGCAAGTGCTTAATTGTAGGGGGTCCTTCAATAATTACGAATAACCTAAGTTCTTCTTATAAATTACTTTAAATGAATAAGTTAAAAAAATGAGAAGGAGAACATTCTGATAAAAATATATTACTCGTCATGGGTGGCTTGACGTGTAGAAATCACTTCCGGTTCAAATTAGAGTGTTGCGTTTTTTTAGAATTCCTCTGAGTAGAATTAAATTCAATATTGGAAACTGAATAACGCCAACAAGAGTGCATAATTTCACATCGGTGTAGTGGTAAAAAATCAACCTCCTAACTCCACCACTGCGTCGTTCGAAACCAACCAACCAACCGAATCAAAGATGGAGTCTTCTTGCAAAAAAGCATCAACCGGGCTGCAAAAAATAAAATAAAAAGGGCAACAACTCTTCTTCCATGCAAAACAGCGCAACATGTTGTGTGTGAACAATATTTATGTACGGAAGGGGTGTTTGTTATGTTAATGATATGGCATGATCCGAATGGCTGGATGGCAGTGCCTGTGGCAAGAGAGAATCGTAAATAATTGCTTCCCGAAAAAAAGTTCGACTCGGGCCACCAACTGAAGCCATCTGCTCAGAAAGTGAAGAGCTTGGTTTAATTATCTCAAGCAGCCATGTTGATTCGAACCATTTTGTCTTATCAACAGATGAACAGTCTCTCCGTAGAACAAAATTCAAACTCACAGAAACGATTCAATCAACTTGGAGAGACTGTTTATTTTCATTGTTATGCTGGCTCTTCAGGCGTTCAATTAAAGCCTAGCCATTAAATTTCAAGATCATCGCTTGGTGTGCCCCCTCGAACACGACACCTGCTGCTGTCAATTATACTTCTGCTCCTGTTCTTTGTTCCTCCACATAACCTGTCAGACACAAATCCGACATTTAATGAGAAAATAATCGTATCAGAGTATGAATTATTGCCAACTTATCTTGAACCCAACGAAGGCCTAACATCCATAGTTCCATCCGTCAGAGTTGGGGGGCAAACCAGGGTCTGCATATCGAAAACTAAAATCTCCTACCAGCTATCTTAATTTGATCTTTATTCGATTACTTTGTTCAATGAACTCCCACACACAGATGCACCTTCTGGGCTAGGGAAGAACCCAGGCCTATCCGTATCGTTAACCTTTGCAGCTGGTTAGCAAGGCCGAGATGCATGTAGCTCTTTCCCCTATCTATCGCAACAAGAGAGGCTCTGCAGAATCTCTAGCCAGACGCTATCGTCCAGTCGTCGAGGGTCGGCTTCCAGCAACAGCAGATCCACTCTTAGGTGGGAGGGAGGCTTTGCAAAATGAAAGAAGGAAATTTAATGCGATAATTCTTAACTGATAATGTGTCAAAAACATAAAGAATATTAAAAAGCATTCACTGGCATTCGGATTGTGGTTCATGTTTCCTTTCGGAAGAGATGGGATGAATGAGATCGCTGACCAGCAGCAGCTCTACCGCAGATTTGTTCAGGACTATAAAAGGGTGGACATCGAAAGTTGTTCATGTAGCCTTAATAAATCACCGGATGAAACCAGTGCAAGTGATTTCAACATTTTCCTACAGATATTAAATTTTTAGTGAATCTGGTTAAGGTCAAAATCACTCAGGGAATCGCTTTCGAAAAAATAATTAATTACCTTCGAACGCGCTGCCACTTAACTCTATCTTGTCAATGATTAATAACATGTAAAATAGCTCTCCTTATCTAGTAGAGCTTTTTAATTAAACAAAATATCGTACCCTTGAGATTAAGCGAACCGAGCACGCCTAACCGAAACAATTATCGATGATTTCAACCGGTCAAGTCCGAAATAGATCTGGAACATCGTCCCAAACAGCATTTTCTTATTTAAATCATTTAATTTTAGCCTTCCACCCACCCCTCCCGAAGGACCAGTTGATCTCCGGCACATGTGGATGGCACCCGTACAAGACCGCTTAAATTAATATGATTGTTATGGTTGGCTGGGACTCGGGCGGGTTCGTCTGCCTTGGAACCACACACGAACCGTCCCTAGTAGGGGGAAGACGTGGGCCCCCGACGACCATCCAAGACACGACTGACGATATCGCTCGCCGCGTAAATGATGATGATGATGAAGATGACGATAACGGCTTCTGCCGACCGACACCGGCCAAACTGAGCCTAGATCCGTACAGGCTTTTGTGGCGTACCTACAAGGTTGAGGCAGGTAAGCATGGTCTCAAGAAGCGAGAAATCCCTCCACACATATGGCGTGAGGAAAAAGGTGACGAAGAAGATACAAACGTGGCGATACTGGTTTTAGTTCGCACCCTTCCTGGTGCTGAAGGCAGACGTGGAAGAATGTGGAGCTTGAAATGGATCAGATCCACGTTGAGCGTTGTTTCGTACGCGCATCAATTAATTTAGGTGGCAAGATAAGGCCTAATTAATTGAGAGTTTTTTTTTCAGGAGGTTTCTGGAGGATGGATGTGAGCCGTCTTACTTCAGATCAAAGCTAAAGTAATAGTAACCTGGTTTCAGAGCGAGAGCATAGAAGGACCTGTTGCGTTCCATAATTTATTGATCTATATTTAAAATGTTATGTTATTGAATAGCCTCATGACCGAAGATGTGACCTTCATAGTTCTATAAAACTAAGTTCGGTATTTTCTCCAGTATTCAACAGAAAAATAAGCAGACTTGAAAAACTTCCAAAATTAAATAGTTAACGTTGTTTTTTCTCTCTCTTGCATAAACAAATAGGCAATCAAATAAGGTACCGAGTTCTATTGATTTGGAAGTTGGAAGTTGGTCCATGACAGCATAGTTCCGGGAAAGCCCGTGAGCATCAAACACTCGGTAAGGAAATAACTCAAATCTACATCTAACAATTCCTCTTTCTTTAATCTCAAATATCTGTACTTCAGAAATTTAAGCTTCTGAACAAACTTTATTCCAGGACTTTATTTATAGGACATGCACAGTGAGCAATACAAATAGGGATTTCCGTCTGGTGGTTTGTTAAAAAGGGGGGTTAGCAAACTCACTGTAGACTGGCTTTGGTATTTAAAAGCTGAGATTAAGAGGTAAAATACCTGAGGATAATACCATGAATCTGTTCCTGCAATGTTATGCGAATACAAAATTGAGGTAAGACAATACCAAAATAGTACTTTAAAGGTATTCCCAAGTCATCAAGTTTTGATGTTCGAGTGATATTTTGCTTGCAAATCCTAGGTATTTTGGTTAAGTATGTTTTCTCTTAATCTGAGTTCTTTCATACCAAGGCCAGTTATCAAGATCAAAATTAGGTATTCATATGTTGTTGTGTCCTGCTCGGGAAGACATTAAGCCCTTCGCTGATCTCGATCTGACGATTTCCATCAAGGAAGGTATAATTGTCATCCATGTTTTGGGCCAGATAACCACGAATCCCTCATTCAGCCTACACTTCGTCTGGCACCCTGTATTCCTCCCTTACCCTTTGTTATTGAATGTATGTATGATATGTACGTTACAGAATATAATATATTTATTTAAAAACATCCTCTGGTTTTTACTGAAAAATAAAAATTAGGTATGTATCAGTGTCTTGACAGTTCTGGAAAAACTGACAACCAAAGAATATTAGTCCAATCAATTTCAATAAAATGATATTTGATGGTGTTTGTGAATCAACTACTTATTCTAGAAGACATTTTGTTGTCATGAAAAGTTGAATAAGTTATTGTTGTCATGAAAAAGACATAAGACAGAAAAAGTTGTCTTTCTGCCGTTCTAGTTACATTAAGAGGTAGGAATTTGAGTGATCGAAGAGCCAGGTTGATTACTGAAATAATGGGAATATCTAATCAAGGTGCGTCAAAACTTACACAGATGCATAAATGGGAAGCTGACAATAGCATACCAAATATTGTGCAGCAATGTTACGAAAAGGATTGTAAGTATCGTTATATAACAAGAATAAAAATCCTTTTTGCAATGTCTGCATGTCGGCAGACTGTGCGCTTGTCACAACTGCAGATGAGCCCGCGCATTCAGCATGAACCTAAAAGTTTAGACAATGTATCATAGCTACGAGGGAAAAACAATCTTAAGCTATTACACAATACTTAGGACTTCCATGCAATTCCGGATGATTCGATGCATTGATCCGCTCCCCAACATCGCAAAAATCACTCGTAGTGAATCGCACAGGTACTACAGTAACTTTAATTAATGAAATGAACCATCTGAATTGCATATGTTACTACGGTAATGAAACCAAAAATGCGTGTTGATAAATACAGTGGAAAAACATACTAATGTGATATAACCACAATGGAACCGAGTCTTAGCTTCGGGTCTTGACAAAGGCCTTTGTGGCACGTCAAGGCAGAGCAAGCGTCCAAAATCTTATTTGGTACATAGACATAAACGGAACCTATTTTCTTTTTCTTTAGTCCTTTCGAATCTAAGTTTGATCGGGCTCACAAGATTAGCATGCAGAAGCTACAAAATTATCAATTGCAAAGCCTTTGGAATAACCACCCTACCTTCATGAAGTAAACAGCCCTCAACCATTTTGATGTAATTTTTTCTCTCAATTCTGTCCGGTCAGCCGTCTCTGGTATATGTCATTATTTGTTGCAAAAATAAATCCAATTTTGTTTCTGTTGCAACTGCTTTCAAATCCATTGATATCAGAAAAATTAAGACTCTTAACACAAAGAAGATCACATTTTTTGAAACTGTGCCGGAGATTGCTGGAAAGGCGTCAAAACAAAAAAGTGCCGTAAGCACGATAGAAGTGAAGAAAGCGTTCAACAGAGCTAGCTGGGTTGCAGCGTTGCACAGAATGCGGATTCTCAACTATCTGTGCCAAATCAAAAAGAGTTATTTTCAGACAGAAGCTAAGGCGGGCGTTCCTCAAGGTTCCCTTTTTGGTCCAACTCTTTGGAACGAGACATATGACGGAGTCTTGAATCTTAGATTGCCTCAGTAAGTAAAGCTCTCTGGGCACTGGGTGATAGAAGAAGTGGATATGTCGGTGACTGAGGCCATAGACGCAATGGAGACGCTGGATGAATGGAGTCAAGCTTCAGATAGTTCATCACATTACGGAGGTGCTGTTAGATAAGAATTGCAAGGATGTTTGACGGATGGAGATTGGCGGCGGAGGGCATGTGATTGCATTGGAGAGATCACTAAAGCACCTGGAAATTATGATCGATGATCGGTTGAACTTTAACAACCTCGTCGACTACGTCTTTGAAAGATCAACGAAGACAATTAATGCAATTTCGAGAATTATTCCAAACTCCGGCGGTCCGAGAATCAGTATGGAGCGTCTACTAGCTAGTGTCTCGTCATCGATACTCTACGATATGGGGTTGCCACTTGGAATATGGCGCTGGAAACCATGCGAAACCATGAGAAGCTCAACAGAGCGTTCCGACTGATGGAATCAGTGATGGCTATGCAATTTGCGAGCGTGTATAGAACAATATCGTCTGGGACACGGCATCAAGACGCGCTATCACCGTCAGTGCAAAAACTAGAAGTTTCGCTGATTCACTGATTCGCTCACTGATTCGTCTCAAACCTGTCGACGTGGGTAAATAGAAAGCATGGAATGTTGAATATCCACTCGACGACATCAGTCCACGGAAGTATAAGAAAGTGTCTCGATAGTTTTGAACAAGCAGAGTCCTTACACTGCCCAGATTTCGTGAACAGCGTGGTGCAACATGTAGTAGTTGACTGCCAAATATTCGAAACCATGGAGATTCGAACCCCGACAATATCGTGCAGAAAGTTTTAGCAACTTGAAAACACGTGTAACGCGTCAGGCTGTGAGCGGAATAAGCTAGATTCACCGTTGGGGACTAGACCGAGTAGTTACGTAGAAGTTTACGTAAAGTCGGTAATTTGTCGTCAGGGCGCCGGCGAGGTGGCAGTCATTGTCCATCGAAATCGCTGAACACACCTCAGGAAGTTTATGAAGTACAGAGCTCGAAAAAGTCGTGTGCATTTCTGTTCACTATCATGCACATGCATGGATCGTAAGAGAACTTACAAATTAAAATTATATAAACTCTGGGACATTTCATTCATTGCGGATAATGTTGTATACAGAAGCTCGTCTTTATAACAACTATTTCATGCTAGTTTCTGCTTCGTGTGGAAGGATACGATTTAACATGCTCTGATATTTACATTATAATAGAAATTCAATTTTTTTTTCTGTGTAGAACTAGCAAGTGTTTATCGCTCCGAGTAGTATCGGTACCGGAAGATCTTCTAGTCCCGAGGATGCACTGCACCGGTATTTGACCCTAGGGAACATTCAACTTACAATTTTAGTTGCATGGATTCATCTGAGAAAATGTGGTTCAATAGAAAAACATACATCGAATCAGGAGAAACGATGCCAGTTCATAAAAATAAAATATGAATGCTCAAATTTCACTACACAGCTTGAAAAAATACATGTTATTTTTGGCGTTATCTCATGCACATAGATGGAACGCTAGATTTGGCAGAAATGAATGGAATATTTCGCGTAGATTGAAGTCAGATAACGCCTGAATCTAATCTGTTGATTGAAAGATTATTGTTGCACACATTGTTGTATGGCACATGAAAGATTGCAAACAACTTCTTTTGGTTCTATTAAATTTTAGATGCAGTAGTTTTTATGCAATTTCGATTTGAAGTGAGAAAGTTGATGTACCTACTATCGAGGTATACCTGTCTTACCAAAAAATTTGTGAACAAAAAGTTCAATAAAGACTTTGAAACACAAAATAACACGATGTCTCAATTTATTCATTTGATTGGTTTACAATGTGGCTGAAAGCTGGTCTAAGCTAAAGCTCAGTACTTTCTAAAGAAATTTAATAAGCCATCTAGGATCATCCGGAAGCAGCAACTGAAGACAATGGCCAAGAAGATCTCCCGGCAAAGCACAATGTGGTGATGGTGATGGACCTGATCGGCAACGACTGGCATGTGGCGTTAAACTCCCTGTATCTTAACCGTACACTACATTAATCAACCAAAATAAAAAGAATACAATGCAAGTAAAACAAAATTATGTGCTTGTACACACACAAATTTGTAAGTAAAATTAAAAAATAAATCTTTTGTGGTAGAACCAGTCGTCTGGTATCTTAGCCATTAATACCAGTATGTAGTACATGCCAGCATTTTTTAACTACTGGTTTTCCATCCAACTACGCTGAATTAGGTGACGAACGATCTCAGGGGAACAGTTTAAGTCAAATAGAGCGTTGAGTTTATTGAAGTGCGATCACATGAATTGAACTGTATCGTGTTGGCCGTAGTATACAAGACGGATTCCGAGCCGCAGAATTTTTTTTGTTCGCAGTCGGTTTCACTTAGCAGCACTGCAAAGACTGTTTACACGACTGTACGCCTATGCTCCAATGTTTCAATACCCATGAGTTAGCAATAATCCTGGTACGCTGAAAGGTTGACAGGATCTTTCCATGGTGGATGACGGAGAGCATAACGAACAAATTTTCTTTGAATACCTTCAATCCTCGCAATCCAGATTCTTTGGTATGGGCACCACACTAAGGCTCTACTAAGGCTAGGATAGAACCCACGAGAGAACATGTCAATGCTTTCAGACAAGTTGCATCACGAATCTCGTCGGAGATCTTATACATGAAACCGAGCTGTTTGTTGGCTTTGGTTACCATATCCGTGTAGTGTTGTCTAAATGTCAAACAGGAGTCAAGCGTGATTCCAAGGTCACGAACAGTATCAACCTTTAGCAGAGGCTAGTTGTCTATTATGTTATCAAATGCAATTGGGTTCAATTTTCCCCTGGGCACTGAAAAAACCTTGTGGTAGCTTGAAAACTACCAGGTCCCAGGGCTTATCTGGATCTTTACCCAAACGGGAAAGATGCAAACCAGTGTTTCCAGGGGTGATGTGGACCAGAAGTGCATTTGAACGCACTAGTAGTAGCATTTTAACTTTTAATTTGACACCTTTCCTTATTTACATACAATTAGAATTTGTATAATTTCAATAATATTACTACTACTCAAAAAATCGTCTGTTAACTTTAATACTTTTAATATAACTGAGTTTTAATATGGGTCTGCAATTTTCTGGAAAGCATCCCCACACAGATTCTACATTTGGTCTGGCTGTTGTTGGCAGAGGGGCGAATGTTTTGGTATACTTGTAGAACGAAAACAGAAATTGTGCAAGGATCAGCATGCCAAGGCTTGGAGCCTGATGCAAATCCGAGTCTTAAGGCGACGCAAGCTGGACAGTCAGGCATCTTGGCTTCTGGTTGGAACAAGATCAAGTAGCCGCCCAAGAAAGACCTACGAGGACGAAGCACATGCATGCGAGTATCATCTAAGGCGGTATGTTCCCAACAAATCAAAAGTAATAACAACAGTGTGGGTAAATAAATCAGTTCACATTTCCAAAACTACATTCACATCATACATACAAACATAACTGTATATTAAAAGACCGCCCACAAATACCCATGTCCAAAAGAGCAGCTTATTTTCCCGATGAGTCTAACGTCAAATACTTTGTTCCATTTGGGAGCGTACAAAGTACAAAAACACAGACTTTAACAAATACCTGGACAACAAAGCGCGTACACTGACTGATACTGAATCCCGAATTATTTGGTCACCATAGACTAATCCTTCCGGCATAATCACTTGAGAGTTTTCAAAAACCAACCCCGATCATTGCAATCCTATAGGGATGAAAAAAATCCAATTGGGTCCAATTTTCGATCGAATGTGAAACTGAAGCATTTGTTAACATTCAGAGTTTGAAAATTGCTAGAACACCACTCTTCAAAGCTATTGATCAAGTGCTGTAGTCGTAAGCAATCCGGGAAGTATCGCCGAACCACATAAATTTTCACATTATCTGCATAAAACGACCTGCAGTTAGGTGGAAGTATCAGTCCAACCTCGTTGATGAAAATTGAGAACTCCACTGGTCCCAAGTTGCTGCTTTGAGGTACGCCCGACATATTAACAAAGTAGTTCGATTGAGCTGGGTCGATCTTCACACAGGGTATCCTGTCCGAACTAAGTTATTTTTCTCACCTAGTTTGTTTATTTTTGCCAAAAGTATAACATGGTCGACCCGGTCAAGAGCATCCTTGAGATCCGTGTAAACAAGGAACGAGGAACTGAAAGGTGTAAGATTGGTTGAGATCGATCTTCTGTTGTTCAGCATCGACCCATGTTGTTCAGGAGAGATATAATGTCTGAAACTAGCAAACAACAAGTCAATGACGATGATCTCGAAGACTTTTGATTTGGCACAAGGCGATGTGATTCCTCGGCAATTTGTTTATCTCCTTCCTTGAAAATCGAGAATAAGAACGAAAGTTTCCATCTTATTGAATATTTTTTCCCGGGACACAACCTCCTCAAAAAAGTCCACCACTTAGTAGTGGAACACGAGTCAGGAAACTGCCAATTAACTTGGGAGAGATTTTGTCTTATTGCAGCGAGATCAGTTCTCCGGAAATTCATGCCATGTGGAACAACGATGTTATCGAAAAGGTAATAGGTTCTGATAGATTGTAGTCGCCAAATAGTAAAGCGAAGTCGTTGTGATCCAAACGGGATAACACAGCGCCAATCGAACTGATGAGGTTCTCAATACAGTTTAAATCAGATTTCCTATCGGGAGGTAAGTACATGGTGTTGATACTTATCTTCCTGTGTGGAGTTGTTATCTGGACCCATAACTGGGTTAATAGGAGTGCAAAGGGTTAATAGGAGTGGGATGCAGGCAACTGTGGAATATTTTGGAAACTGCTATCAAGACGCCACCACTACATGATTTAGTGCTATTTATGCGATTACGATCATTCAGAAAAACTGTGAACTGATCTCCAAATAGTTGAGCGGAATGAATTTGATCATTGAGTCCGGTTTTGGTGAGAACTATTACGTTGAAGTTGGACTCGACGGCAGCTAAGAAAAAGTCGTCTATTTTCGTTCGTAGACTGCGAACATTCTAGTAATAAGCCACGTGTAGCAAAGCAGGCGTGCAATCAGAGTGACTGGACTCGAAGAGCGAATCAGGTCTGGCTGGGTACATACTTGCCTGAAGATGCGTTTTGGAAGACCCTTCTTCCATACCCACACGTAAGGCCGGGACAGCTGCAGATCGCTGGCTACGGGGAGGGGATCGAGGTCTTTCACTATACTAATCTCAGTGCGTCCTATCATTTTATGTCCACTATGCCAAAAAATACTTGAAAGAGATGGACCGCCTGAACATCACTGTGACCAAACGGAAATTTCTGGGCCAATATCAATAGCAGGAGCTACTCCAACAGTTGTGTGGTCGAATCAGAGGTGCAGCTGATCAATAGAAGCAATGAAGAAGCTGAAGGATATCTCAAGATACGGCTGAATAGACTTTTAAACTACGCACTTTATCAGTCACATCTGTATCCGTTATTTATTGTTTCCTTCTAAAGGGCGATACGGTCAAAATTTGGTCAATATCAACTTGACGTATTTCTTTCAATTTTGCATTTAAAAAACCTGAACACCCCTCATTTTGAAGGTGTGTGTGTGTAGAATGTTGCTCTTATTTTGATTTTGAAATTCACTCTTCAGTTGTCAAAATGCCGTCCAAGCAAGAAGAGCAGCGTATCAAAATTTTGCTCGCGCATCGCGAAAATCCGAGCTACTCGCACGCAAAGTTGGCAAAATCGCTAAAAGTTGCCAAATCAACCGTTACAAATGCAATTAAAGTGTTTGGGGAACGTTTGTCGACAGCCAGGAAGTCTGGATCGGGGGGAAATCGAAAACCGGAAGCCGCTGAGACGACAAAGAGAGTTGCCGGTAGTTTCAAGCGAAACCCTAACCTATCTCTCCGAGATGCCGCAAATAAGCTGGGTGTATCGTCTACAACCGTGCATCGAACCAAAACGAGCCGGACTATCGACTTACAAGAAGGTAGTGACTCCAAATCGCGATGATAAACAAAATACGACGGTCAAAGCGCGATCCCGGAGGCTCTACACGACGATGCTGACGAAGTTTGACTGCGTGGTAATGGACGACAAAACCTACGTCAAAGCCGACTACAAGCAGCTTTCGGGACAGGAGTTTTATACGGCAAAAGGAAGGGGAAAGGGAGCAGATATTTTCAAGCACACGAAACTGTCAAAGTTCGCAAAAAAAATATCTGGTTTGGCAAGCCATCTGTACCTGTGGCTTGAAAAGCAGCATTTTCATAGCTTCCGGGACTGTCAACCAAGAAATTTACGTGAAAGAGTGTTTGAATAAACGTCTGCTGCCTTTCCTGAAGAAACACGGTTGTTCCGTACTGTTTTGGCCGGATTTGGCATCTTGTCATTACGGTAAAAAGGCCATGGAGTGGTACGCCGCCAACAACGTGCAGGTGGTTCCCAAGGACAAGAACCCTCCCAACACGCCAGAGCTCCGCCCAATTGAGAAATACTGGGCTATTGTCAAGCGGAACTTAAAGAAGATCAAAAAAACTGCTAAGGACGAGCAGCAGTTCAAGGCAAACTGGCTTTCTGCGGCGAAGAAGGTGGACAAGGTGGCTGTACAAAATCTGATGGCAGGGGTCAAGCGTAAGGCCCGGCAATTCGGATTTGGAAAAGCGGAAGCCTAACTGAATATTTTTCCTGAATTTTATACTAATTGAACTTGAAAAATATTTAATTTGATTTTTTAAATAAACGATTTCACCGATTTACACGCGTTTTCCCTTGACCAAATTTTGACCTTACCACCCCTTAGTAGGTGTTAACCTAAAAATGTACAGAATCAGATCTTGCTGACATTGATTTGTTATGTATTCCTCGGATTTGCACTACAACACTCTCAAAGAGCGTTCTTATTATGACGATGGTCCTGGTTAGCTGTCGTAAGGCCGTTCGTCATTCTGTGGAAGTGTAGTTGTAAAACGGTCCATAAGTGTTTGAGTGAGGGGAAATTTGTTTTATAAATTTATGTTTCGTAGCTTTTTTTCCAGCTCCTTTCGAAAACGTAATGCAGACATTACATAGACACTACTCAAATCAGTTCCTTATAATGAGATTTCGTGAAGAAATTCAAACGTTCGATACCATTTCTCCCCATAGCAAAAAATACTTTTTTGGGGCAAAACTATTAAGCTTCGCATTACTTCCATGGCAGTTCTGTGAACTTGCAATCATGAGCTTAACTCTGCAGCACAATACTTCAATGCCAAACTCTCTAGCAGCATGAACTCGTACTGAGCTGCTCCACCTGTCCTCCCACCTTCTTCGTCGCCGCAGCACACATTGTGGCAGCACCCAGGATCGCAACACTTCAGCCATCGAATGGGAGAAAGAAAATTAATTTTGAATTTTGATAGACGTGTGGCATCAATTAGAGATAATGTAATCACGTCAAATCTATCAAACTCAATTCATTTCGACGGGCTTCCAGCACAGTAGAAGTTGCCACGATGCTCAACCGTCCTGGGTTTCAAATTTTCGTGAGCTGTTGTGTGTGGTTGATGTTGTTGTTGTTGTTGTACTTGTCTGTCAAAATTGAAATAGTGGGGCGTATTTTTCTGGTTGATTTCCTGACTGGTTCTATATGGCCCGCTAACCTCCATTTATCGTTGGATATTTGGGAAGCTGTTGGTCTCTGGGAAAGAGATGGCGATTTAGCGAGATATTTTTATTTTTATTTTGGAGATATGCAAGATTTTGGCTACTAGCGGGCCTGCAGAAGTCAGTAGCACTTTACCTTTTTCGTCTATCGGAGTGGGTGGCACAGCACTCCGTACGCTATGATACATCCGACCAGATTCGAAAAGTTTCCCAGCACCAACCATCAACTGGACACATGTATAGTTAATCTCTTCTAAAATTTTGACATTGATGGTTGTCTGTTGCTGATGGTTGAATGGCGATAGTTCATTCGGGTGTTTGGTTCATTGCTATCCATGCCTCTCGATCTACCCGAAGGAGCGCACATTTGTCCATAAATGCCACTGTGGGGGTGCCGGACGGATTGAACGGACGAAAGGCATGACTAAGTGATTACCTTCCAATAAAGTTGAAACTACTTTGATTATCGCTGCTAGATCCCCCGAGCTGCAGGATGGATTGATATTAATTGGTTTGATTTAGGGTTGAGGACGACGACGACGACGACCGACCGACATGAACACGGCTTCGGAAAGATGGTGGCGTATTCAATTATAAGAATATGCTAATCAACGTCAAATGTTAGCAATTGTTCAAGAATGTGGTCAATCCTAATTGAAATCTGGACTGGACAGGGGATTGTAAGTATATTGGCGCGGGCTTGCCAACTTAGATCATGTGATTGTTGCCAACGGATTATGAATGGGAAGTGGTCTTTGATTGATTGATAGTTGCGGTCCTACGAGAGGACATAATATGATTTGCATCAATTTCATAAATGATTTTCTCATGTACCTTTTCTTGATTTGCAGAACAAGTTAAATATTTAATTCAACACTATCAAACAACAATCAATAAACCAGGGAAATTATGATTAAATGATTGTATTAAGAACATAACTGCCAAAATTATCGCAATGTGACTGACTTGAAGAGACAGATCGCAGCAGTCTGTCAGTCAGCCGGCGTTGCTAAGCGGGTGGGAAAACCTCATTCTGAGACAGCACACTTCCTGCCTTCGCCAATGCGTTCATGTACGTCTTCCCAGAATCACTCAAAAGGGAGGAACACTCGAGGAGAAATTATTTCATTACGCTTGAACACCACTACCAACATCGCCATCGCACCGTCGTTGTTGTTGCTGTTGTTGGAATAATCGCAAGCAACCAATCCGAATGGACGACGTTTGATTGATTGAAGACTTCTCCGCTTGATTTCTCTCGTTGGTCACTGGGGACAATAAATGGGAAATTTTCGAAATTTCGCCAGTGGAAACTTTACCACTGCGGTGCGGAAGGCGGCTCTCACGTCACATACTACAAAATCCATGATATCGAGTCCGAAAAGTGCTTCTGGGACACAATGAATCGATCCATCTTTCTCACAAAGTCCCGCTTGTGAATACTTTCTCGTCTTGGGGAGTTGCTACAATATCCCCTCGATTGCGGAATGAGCAGCCACGAACACGATGAGTGTGTGGTTTATAATTTATTCGGAATGTCTTTAGGAATAATGAATTATTGAGATGCCTATTGGGGGCACGTGCGGGACCGGAGGAAACTCCAGATCAACTCTCTTGCCAACCTTTTCTGAAGACCACGACGACTGTTCGTAGAGGGAATGGAACGTAGCCAGATGTGGTTCAAGAAAGCTGCTCTGGGAATCGCGATGAAAGAAGCACGATAAGCGTTTGAAGTTTGATCCGGGAAAATGGGGATTGTTGCTCTAGTAGCTTACTGGTCCATGATATACTCAAGTCTCAGGTTTGTGATCTTTGTTTATTATTCTTAAGTGTAGCTGCATTTTCTGAAAAAGAAAATCATAATCTAAAAATTTGAAGGACCATTTCCACTTAACCTACCCGATGTAGAAAAAAACCAAACCAAGATCCCGACTGATAAAGCCAAGTGAGAAATTGATACAGATTTAAGAAGATTTATCAAGTTCCTTCTACCGCCCGAGCGTAAAGTTGCGTGACCACTTCATTCGCCGCTCCTGCGTGATCACGTTGTTATCCAGATGGACTGGACGACGGTGACGGTCGTACGCTTCGATGACAGCTACTGAGCAGCACTTTTCTATCTATCAACCGCCCGAGCTCTGATTTAGATCTCCCGTTTCTGTCTCCACCAACTGGACCAACAACGCGACGACGCGACGCGACTGGAACCCAAAACCGGATGGATGATAGAGTGAATGAGCTGCCGATAGTATCAGCACAATCCGATTCAAACTGCCACGCCGTCCGTCAACAGGTCGGTCTTTCTGGGACTTGGGACTAACTGGTCCAACTGGCTTCGAGATAGAGACAAAACACGGGTGAAGAAAAGATGCTCTACTGAGATCGTCTTGATTTGATATTTGATGATCCCTCACCGAAACGAGATAATTCATGCCCGTTGGAACTAGTTTTGCCTTTATTAGTGTAATTTAGACTCCTAATGAATTTTCGGAATCCCAAAGAAGAAGAAGAAGAGCTAATTTTGACTGACTACTGCCGAGCTATCGATTGGATGGTGGAATGGATGTTTGTTTTCATGGAGCTGAAATTATTCATTTTCTTGTGGGTACGGCTTTCTCCTTCACCACCAACCCTTTGAGGTCGCACAGCTCGGTGGAAGCCCATCCACACACAACGGCGCTAATGAGGCAAATTTATCGATTTTATATTGTGGGTAAACAAAACGCAGCATGATCGACAATTTGAAGGAATTTTTCAGCAAATAGAGCACTCGAAAACGAACAGGAGATGCCTTCCAAAAGGTCTCCTCAATTATTGCGGTATTTCCGAGCCAACGCTACGAACGGGCAGCAATATCAATTGTGTTCAGTACTTGAATGTGGTTGATGGAGGAGGGCGGTGGCAGTAAGCCAATTATTGCCCCGTTGATGGGTTTGCTCTTTTATGAATGAGATATTTCGTTGGCTGTGAGTACAAATTACGATCGCAGATCATGCTGTGCGATAGAATAAGAGCAATTTGGGTTTTCAGGATCAGTCTTGCGCAACGGTTCTTGAGATCATTATCAGCTACCATTTGATCGTGGATGTGAACAAAGTTAATTCAAAGTATTAACTGTCAATCAAAAATTGTTGCTTCTCAAATCGGTTCCCCGTGAATCACATGAAGAAAATATGAACTAGTAAGGCCTTGTTTGCGTTTTAAATATAATTTTTACCTCAACCTGACTGATTGAAAACTAATCGATTACGTCTGCTACTCGAGGTGATTTGCTTCCGACAAATCGACTGCTTTAATTTTGATAGACACCTTATCGAAAGTTTATTAACCAATAGCATAGGGATTTAATCGATTAAAAGATTATTTTCCATCTGTCAAGCTTGAGAAAAATTAAAATTATTTCAGTAATTGGAACACAGTCTAAGAGCGCTTAAGCTGTTCCAATCTACAAATGCAACTTTTAACAAAATTAACATAATTGATTCATGCTTATTTTCGCAGGCAGTTCGAATAAGTAAATAATTAGGCCAGCTTACTGATAAAGGGTGTATACGATAAAAATGGCACACACATATATACTCATCAAAATTAAACTGATTATCGGATTTTCTTGAAATTTTCAGGGAATGAAGAACTACTAATGAGTTTTGATTCACATCATTTGTTTTATTCAATTTCGTCT